>CALSBZ010046912.1:188158-199721 GCA_943591055.1 Gobionotothen gibberifrons | reverse complement strand
TCAGTCATTTTGTTCTGGAACCGGGCCTGGGAGAAATGCACCGGGTTCGACTGTCTTTCTAGTAGCTCTGTAGCACCCCCATCCATGAGTAACGTTTCCACGTCAGGTATTATGTATGCTAGCAGCAACACACAGAGTTATCTACATTATACAAACATGGGTTAATGATTAGAGGTAACTGAGTTATTTATTTTGTTAAAGTTTCAGCTATTCTGTTCACAATTCTGTTATCACATTATTTAATACGATTTGTCAAAACATTGTTGTTTCTTTTGATGTGAAATATTATTTATTTAATTTAAATAAAAAGCAATGTTAATTTAGTTCAAAATGTGTTTAGTTAATTTAATAATATATGTATTTTTGAATCAAGTATTCATATTTATTGTCTTCATTGTTAGATTCCACATGCCTAAAACAACCTCAAGCTAAACCTAAAAGTTGATGGCTAAATAAGAGCGTTTGAGAAATTGTGCAAGGCATAGGCCTAATAGTCTGAATAGTCGATTAATCTATCGATTAATTAAACGATTAATCGATTATCAAATTAGTCGTTTGTTGCAGCCCTAGATGGGAGCCACCAACCCCAGTGCTGAAGGCCTCAAAAACTGCCACCAACACTTACAACAACAAAAACTGACACACACACACACACACACACACACACACACACACACACACACATCCATTCACTAAGAATGAAATAAATATGTTTTTATTTGTATGAATTTATGTGTCATTTATCAGATAAGACCACCGTCCCCACCCAAAGCCCCGCCGCTGCCAAAATCTCACTCTGAACTCTGTTCAAAACTTGAGAGCCCTGCTTTAGTCTATGGTAAGTACGGCGATGTTGCAAAACAACTAGGGTCGTGGGAGTGCGGTCGTGAGAGTGCGTCGTGAGAGTGCAGTCTCCGAAGGAAGTGCCACAAACTGCAGTTCATCTAGTGGCCGACAGGGGATGGATGCAGAAAGGAGCCATTTCCATAGACCCCCATGTTAAAATGCACAACTTTACAGCAGAAATAAACATGTTTCTAGCCTGGATCCAATCAAACTTATTCTGGATATAGTTAAATTCCACCTTCATGACAATGGAATAGGGAGTGCATTTTTTTACCGTGAGTACATTTGTAAGTAAAGTAAGTTTTGCCGTGAGTGAATGAAAATCTTATTTCTTCTTGAGGTCTGCAGTGAAGCGTGTACACATGTGCTGAATATGAAAAGACTCTCAGTGTGTGCCCACTGTGCCAGTGTCAAGGATAAACAACCTGTGGCCGCCGAGCCAGTCATGTGGATGTCAGTTTTACACACATTCTGAGGCTGCCGTGCCTATGTTTTTGTTTTCACTGCTAGTTTAGGCTTATACTAATTATTAATTAGTGCATTAAAAAATAAATGAAATCATTAATGAAGTTTCAGCTCATACCCCACGCTTAATAAGTCTCCCCCTGGCCCACCTACATTTCTCCAGGCCCACCCACACAATAATTCCTGGCTACGCCATGGTCTCAGAGGGTTTTAAAGCGAAAAACTAAGCATAAGGCTGCAACAGGACAGAATGTGAAAATAAGTGAATACATTTAGGCTACTGATATCCTAATGTCATGTACAATTATTCATAAGGCATGAACAAACACATGGGTCATCTGGGTTACAAAACAACTGTTCTAGAGGCATCTCTATATATAAACATATATCCGTGGTGATTCATAAGCAAACAGTCAACTGCACATCAACCCTTTTAAACTGTGCAAGTCAGCATGAATAACGTGTAATTATATAATATATATATTATATTGTAATATATATATACATTTGTATGTTTATATAACTATTTGTATTTAATTTTTGACATTTTACTTGAACTCATTTTGTTTATATAAATGTTAACTGTATATATATATATTATTGTTCATTCTTACTCCTGAGGTTTATATACTGTGCATATTTTCAATTTTATTTTTATCTTATCATTTGTTGATTCTTTTTACTTAAACTTCTCATGTTGCTATATATCATTATTTTATTTTGTATTGCACATTCACACTTCAACTTATTTTGCTTCTATCGATATTGTTACTCTATTTTTGTTTTATTTATCTTTTATTTTATCTAACTTTAACTGTTAGGAAACCCAAGGATAAAATAAATAATAATACATTCGTACTGATTCTAAAAATTGCAAAAATGTGAGCAGCTAAAAAAAGCACAGCTGTATCAGATGTGTGCAGGATGAAAATGTCAAACAATTTATATCAACCCCCCCCCCCCCCTCCCTCATGCTCCTTTCTCTTTGTCACTACTACCTCCTCCCCCCTCCCCCTGCTCGCCATTCATGCCTTTTTTTCTATTCCATTCACTGTGCTAGGCTACCAGGCAAAGCTAAAGCAGCTTTGTTTGCCTGCTCTGACGTCACGGCTGACGCACACTGCCTGGAGGGCCGGCTCCATCAAAGGCTGTGTGCTCAGGCCTGAACAGAGTATTAGCCAGCAGAGGGAGGGACACAGACAGAGGATGGGAGGAGGGGCGGGGAGCAAACATGTTGCTATCAGAGAGCAACAGTGCTTACTGGAGACAGGTGGATGCAGGTACTCTGTTATTTTGGTAAACGTATGACATGAATATAAATGGGGCATGGGCGTCACTTTGTTAGCAAAAGTGGTGGGGACATTTTCCAGATTTAATTCCACTACTGCATTAAGTAAATAATACATACAAATATACATATGCCTACAGTATACTGTTTTTGACAACTAATGCAGTAACTATGCTATGCTGCTACAAATCTATTCTCTATTACATTTGTACTAATATTGCACGTGTCACAGGTCCAAACTGCACCACTCTGGTCACCAGACATGCACCCAGAAAGTGTGAAGACCTCCAGATTGTACATGTTCCCTTTCTCAAAGTGAACAATTCTTTGTGCACACTATTTTCAGAACATTTTAACAGATTATCCTAATGCAAAGTGGTGGGGATAAAATTGGCCATTTCCAAAAGTGGTGGGGACATGTCCCCAGCGTCCCCAGTATAAATTACGCCTATACTGTTGGACACAGAATCAGAATTCCTTTATTAGTCCCTCAGCGGGGACATTTACAGTGTTACAGAAAAAGTGGCATAGCAGGTAAAAAAAAGGATAGCAGACATTAGTAATAACATTGAAATAAAGACGAATAAGTAACAACCATGGCTCAAAAATGTATAGCAGCAGTTAAATACAACCAAGTGACGTAAATAACATATAAAGTATCGAAACCTTATAAAACTGAAATGTTGGGATATTTGAGCCTCGCTATTCTGCCGCTGCCTCATAATTAGACTTTTGATTGATAAAACTTTCACATTGACCACTCTCACCTCAAGATCCACAAAGTGGTGCAGGAATGAGTCCTAAAACTCGGAAATGTGTTAGCATTCAACCACTTCCGGTTCCCTGGTGTGAAAATCAGTGAATACTTGAACATGTATTTGGCTGTTATCCTCAAATAAGGTCTGAGGTTAACACAAGCCAAAGAGAATTTCCCATGTTGTTCTATGACATAAAATACATCAGTAAATGCCCACCTCCTCATGCTGAACATTAGCCGCCTTTAGCTTAGCGATGGTGTGCAGCCATGTGACGAAGCTTTTCACTTCTGCCGATTGCATTTATGCTTAAAGAAAATCATAAAGTGGTGTTAATATGTGGAGATTACCCCGCTGAACAAAACATGTAAGTATCATAAAGTGATTCTATGCAATATTTCAAAATGAAAAATCCCATTGCTTTTTGTCGAGGGAGCTTTGTGACGCTAACTTCTGAGTAGCCCTCAAAGAATACATCATCACTGCACCTCTCTATTTCACATGATCTTCCTCTGCAGAAGTTGTTGCTTGTTGAAGCTTTTCATCATTATTGATTTTGGAAACAGAAGTTGGAAAAACAATGCAACAAGGTTCAAAGTTCAGTTGATACAATTTACGAGTGGGAAGACGTATTCATATTGTGCATATCTAAAGTGCATGTAAAAGCTACCGTAGTCATCAAGTATGTGAATACATGACATCATACACTCCCAGCCGATCCCCACGTACCACATGTGAGTGAGCCCTCTGCTCATACAGTGTATACAACAGGAAGCAGAGGTGGGACCAAGTCATTGTTTTGCAAGTCCGAGTCAAGTCTCAAGTCTTTGCACTCAAGTCCGAGTCAAGTCTCAAGTCTTTGCGCTCAAGTCCGAGTCAAGTCTCAAGTCTTTGCGCTCAAGTCCAAGTCAAGTCTCAAGTCAGGATGGGCAAGTTCAAGTCAAGTCCAAGTCCTAAACTTTGACAAAACGAGTCATAAACAAGTCATTATGTGCTTTTCACCAAATGTAATGACATCGATCAACAGAATAATACTCAATAATCAAACTGCTCTTTATTAGTCACAATCAGAGCACACTGGGCTCACAGGGAGGGTGGGGGCTGGAGCTATTGGAGCTAAAACGAACCGTTAAAGGCAGAGAGTGAAATTCAGTGAATACACGTAGTTTACAGAGATGCTGTATGAGAAACCAATGTGAGTTTGGAAAATTGCACAATATAAATCTATTCTAGTAGACCTCAACAATGGAATTATGATCAGTGGAAATGACCATGACATGGGACCTTTAAGTATATTTTGATGCTAATACTTTTGTACTTTTACTTGTAACATTTTGAATGTAGGACTTTTTATTGTAACCGAGTATTCCTACACTCTGGTACTTTTACTCAAGTACAAGATCTGAACTTCTCCCACCTCTGACAATAAATCCTGAGTGGTTACCAAAAAAAAACCTGCTCTGAAGGTTATTTTCATTTTACAAATCCTGCACTCAGCTTTGTTTTCTCCAATATCATTGAAATGCAGCGAGATGCTGCTTCTTTTTCGGTTTTCGCTAATTTCTTGACTTTTTCCGACGCGCTTGCATTTAAATCCGTCTCCCCGTCGCTCTGTGCAGCTGGCCTGTACCACTACACCTGCTGTGCCCCCCACCCTTCTTTCACATAATGGTATGATCCTAGTGTGTCCTCGCCAGTGTTGGGCAAGTTACTTCCAAAATGTAATATATTACATATTACCTATTACTCTCTTTTGAAAGTAATAAGTTACATTACAATATTACTGTCTCTGAAATGTAATGAGTTACATTACTTTTTAGTTACTTTTTTAGTTACTTTCACCAAAATAACCGCAAAAGAATGGCTAAGTATTTTAAATGCTAAAATGTAGTAGTAGTGCAGCTCATTATACATCCAATGAAGGGCAATGTGGTATAACATAACAACTGTAGGCCCTTAAGGCTACTAACAACTTGTATTACACGGCTTAGTTGAATACCCGATTCTGATTGTACATTCTTAACATGTGACACGTTGTTAATACAGTAGTACAGACCACTGTCAAGGACTGTAATGAAGGTTGCTAAGGAGGATCAAGAAAGAGAAAGGAAAAGAGGTTAAAAGACGGAGCGCTGGACGTCAGATAAATCACCAGAAGAAGGCAGAGAGGAAGTAAACAAGCAAGTGAGAACATTTGAAGTAAGTTAAAAGTGCAATCCTGAAATATTTCATATTGTCCAAAGTGGACTATGGCAAGGAAAAAGCTTCAAAACTGTACTGATACAACAAATGAGAACATATTGTAAATCAAGGCAAATATGATTTGAACCAGCTCACGGTTTGAAATGGCAAACATTGAAAAGCAAGTATTATTAAAACCATGTACTAAATCATCACTTTGGTCCCATCATATACTCTGGGAAGAGAATATCTACTGCTTGAAAACTGGTATCACATCATCATGTGAGGTTGACTTTGTGACCTGGAGAACATTTCAGCTGCAACATTAGCTTGTTGATAAGCTTGGGATATGAGATCTTTTTGTAGCCATTCGTGGTGACGGCATCTGTGCTATTGTATGCATTATTTTTGACCCAACATTTCTACAGGCATGGCAGAATATGGCACTATTTTCACACGAATATTCCATTGTCTATTTTTATACCACGAGCTGCAAAATGACCGCCTAACCCCACTGTACAGGCGGGTACTTGTTTAAATATACCTGGGCAGGCTCTGTTTTGCCGTGGTATCCTGGCACCTGCGGGCCGCAGAGGGGCGGCGTAGTTTCGGGCGATGAAGACTGCTGCTCCGGGGGCGAGGGCGGCGAGTCAGGCGGGAGTAAGCTAGTGTCCACAACGGAGGGTAACGTGATGTCCCCATCCGACCTGTCTGCAGTAGATGCAGTGTTGCTGGCGTTTAGTGATGGTTGCTTTAACCATTTTCGTATAAATGATTATCCACAGATGTGTGTCACTGCTGTGGAAGAACTTTTGAAATGATGCACGCGCAGCGGAGCAGGTCACGCGCACCTGACACCATTTGTTGTATTTTTCGCTCCGTTCTCTTTTTTGAATAGAGGAGGGTGCATAACATTCAACTGCCCCGAAGATCCCGACGCGAAGCTTGAAGGGCAAACACAGGTTTACTAATCTACCCGGACAATGTCTGGTGTCGGAATGTCTCGCTATGTTAGTACATTCTTAAAAAACAAAACACCATTTCATTTCGGGTTAAAATGTGTTGTAACTTCGTTACTGAGCATTGTAACGGGTAATACATTACCCACATTTCATTAGTAATGCGTTACATTACTTCGTTACAGCAAAAAGTAATATATTACTGTAACTCCGTTACTTTTGTAACGCGTTACACCCAACACTGGTCCTCGCATATGATTGGCCGCATGGTGGCCTCTAAATAAAGTCCCGCCCCTGCCTGCAAGGATTCTCAGCAAGAGTAGAAGCAGCTGGAGATTCTGCTCTCCCCGACAGGAGTCTGCTCTTCTAGCGGCACATGTGTATAGAGTGGCGAAGTCACGCCCCTCTACTTCTGGTCCATGGGACCTTATTTCGGAAAAATGATTGAAGTCAATGGAGAGAGAAAGATTATCTTTCGATCCCGTTTGAATTGTGCCACGAATTACACATATGATGTTTGTCAATCTTAAAAAAATAATTTCCATGTCAAAAAAGACACAGTTTGTCGTAAAACTGTTGAAATATAAGACTATGAAAAATCCACAACTAGAAAGACTACAATCCCAGACTCGCGTAAGTGATGTCATAACTGATGTCACAATTGTTTTCCTCCACCAAATAAGAGATAGCTAAGATAAGATAACTTTAACAAGATGCCTGTGTGCTTAGTACCAGGTTGTTATCATACCAGCAATGGGTCTTGCTCGTTCTTTCGCTTCCCGTCTGATGAAAGGACCAGGAGTGGCTGGATCAAGTTAGCTACCTAACTAGTAGCTAGCACGTTAGTTAGCATTACAGCCTTGTCATTTTTATTAGCCTTAAGTTAGCATGAAGTAACATTAAGTAACCCAAAATGTTAAAAAGTAAGAGTAGTAGTCATAGGCGGCGCGTGAGGCTCAGGTTTGGGAAGGCTAAATAACTTTTTTTACCTGACGCTGCCCGCCTCTGGCGTGAAAGCACCGCGTACTGACCAATCAGAGCTCAGTGTGCGGAGTTTAAATCTATCAAGTCATATTACAGGATAAAGGAAATACAGTTTAAACTGCCGTATGCAGAGAAGACGCCGACGTGTCGCACTTATCATTCACATAATCAATCAGATCATCGATCATATAATATCATAATATATCCAGCCTGATCTCACCAGAATGCGTACAAATGACACGACTTTGCAAAGTCGCAATAGATACGCAGAAGTCCGTTTTTGCATGCATATGATACTCCCACGTTACGTTGTTATGAACGTAGCCTATCTTAAATGCGTTTATTTTCTACATATCTTTGCCATTTATTTAACCCTAACCATAACCCAATAAGCTGCTGTCTCATCATATATTTCCTTATCTGAGTCAGCTTCTTGAGCCGTATCTGGTCGTGCAACACTCACATTGTCACATACTGTATGCAGAAGTATTATTTTAAGCAACACATTACGAAACACTCAACTCAAATGTAATTAAAGTCAGATCCACTCGTGTCTTAGATGGGGCAGTATCATAAAACTGTTGTACGCTTTCAAACACTCTGTAGTTTATTTATTTTTTAACCAGTTGTTCTGTATTCTCCTTGCAGGTGCAATTATGTGGCTTGTATCCTGGGTTATATGTTTAAGTCATGGATGGTTAAAGTTCATATTTGTCTAATATTAATTTACTTTTCATTAATGAAGTATGACGCTGCGCTGTCAGTACACTTGTCCCTGTTTGTGATTGGTCAAATGTAGCTAACCCCGCCCCTTTCACGTGAATGTGCTCTCAGCTGGAGAAAGAAACCCTGGTTTGATTTACCGAGTTGATAACCAGCCACAGGTGGCTGCATAGAAGCGCTAATGTAAAAGACACAAACATTATACATTATATTTTTATTTTACCAGGATGCAGTGACAAAAAGATTTGGGAAGGCTTAGCCTTCCCTAGCCTACAGTACCCGCCGCCCCTGGTAGTAGTCATATTTCGTGAACCCTTTGAAGAGTACTGTCACACCGGTGTGATCATTCTATAATACACCATTTAAGCCCGGGGTAGAAATGCTAACGCTAACGCTACATTAGCATCAGCGATCTTTTGTACTTCATGCTATCTGTACAAATGGTTGACATTAAACATTAAAAAGATCAGGCAGTTCAGAGAGAATCAAAGAAAGGCAGGCAGCTTTGCATGACATTCTTCTGGACGTGTTTCATTGTGGTGATAGTGAGTGTAGTCAATCCTTTTGTTGACAAGACAGACGGACATCTTGGTGACGTGTGTTGTTCTGCCCTACCGGAGATGTAGTTCATTCAGCGTTTCACACAAAACATTTTCTTACTTCACAGTTTTACGACACTTTTTTTTTTTTTTACTTGCAAAATTATCTTTTAAATTGACAAACATCATATGTGTAATTCGTGGCACAATTCAAATGGGATCGAAAGATAATCTTTCTCTCTCCATTAACTTCAATACATAATTTTTCCCGAAATAAGGTCCCATGGAGGTCCACCGGAAAGGGAGGGACTTCGCCACTCTATCCTTCGCGGTCTTAAAATCCCCACAATGCTTTGCGCACGGACCAATTTCCAAAATCTTTGGCGGAAATCGGGCTCCATTTAAGGCGGGGCCTCGCATATGACGCACACCTGCACACCTGTTAGCCTGTTCCACCACTCTTCGTTTTCCGAGGCTAGGAAGGATTCTTGCCTCGCTTCTGAAGGACGTGACTCGGAAGACATGTCCTACCAAGGAAGCGTCCTCGACATTGAGAAACAACCAGAGCCACAGAGTTGACTCTTTAATGCTATTTACAGCTGCTACGTAGAAACATGGGCCATATGTATGGAATTTAACGATAATCAATCAGCTTTTTTAGAGAAGTTCCCAATCATTATGAAACCTGTGTTTTCACATTGTTTATCCACAAAAAGCTGATGCTGGTCAGAAGGTGTAAATTAAATACAAAAACAGGTTTTAAAAAAGCTTGTTTCTGCATGAATATGGCCTGAGACGTAAGTCATCTGTTCAGCTGTAGAGGCAGGCTTTGAGTCAATGTGGTCTTTATTCTTAATGTCAAACAGTAAGTCTCCTGTTACATGAAGATGTGATTCAGAGATTTGAAGGCACCTTATCTCACTGCTCAGGAGGCCAGAGACTCTTTGCTCTGGCTACATCCAGACAGCAAGATAACAGCATATTAGGCATTTCATCAAATGAATGATAACATCACTTTATATGCTGATAATCATATCACATCCTATGATCACATCATATTATACTTTATTGACCTTCAAGATCTCTTCACCAGTCCGCTGTCTGATTAAGAGCAAGATGTGCTGCTATTTCATAAACTTAAGTCTGTATATAATACAAATAATATTCTGTCTCTGATCAATCATATATGGAATACTGACCCTTCAGGGAAGTTTATTATTAAAGCACAACTCAAAGTGTTTTACAAACAGCTAACACCTATATGCACTTCACACTCTAAACCGTTTATTTTGATATCATTAGCAGGGGCTAAGATATGATTCAACTTGATAGAACTAAACTGTCCATTGGCTAAATGTGTAACCATCTACTTGTTACGAACTCAGATACTCAGGATATAGGACCCAATTGCAACGACCCAGGAGACAGAGGTAAAGTACTTTATTTTCAGTAGGTGAACAAAAATAAACACTATCAAATCTCAAATGAGATGACATAAGGGTACGAAAGAAAAACCGCTCACGTAGTGAGGAACAAAATCTTCTTAGTATCAAGGAGAGCCTAGATCTGACCTAGGCATGAGACAAGACGAACTGACAATGAACACTGGGAGACTGGGGAATTTAAACACACGACAACAAGACACAGGTGGAAACAATCAGGGGCGGGGCTGGTGCTGATGAGCACGGGAGACACACAAGAGGTGGATAATCAGGAAGCCTGGAATGACGGGTAAATGATGAGTGACAAAACAAACATAAAACAACATGAAAATGAAACTCTCTTAACATTTCTGTCGGTGCACAACACTACTCTGGAGTCACAGCGCTTAATTAATGGGCAAAATGACCCCCTCAGGAGCTGAATCCTCAACCTTCATCATATATATTTCATCCGACAATCTCTGTTCCTCACACAATGTGCGTTTAATTGACAATATACCTCAAAAGAAGTGATGATGTTGATACAACCCAGAACTGAAGTTGCGTGATGCTAAATGAAGTGACATTGAAAAGGAGTAAAAACAAATCTTAATTTTCATTCGATTATAGTGAAGAAATCCGGCCGCCGTGCCAACATGTCCAGAAGTGGCTCTGCATTGGTTTACTGATTCAGGCCACAGAAGGTGGATGTGCTCCACTCAGCTGAAGGGGGAGTCCCTCTGGTGGTTGCAGGCTGGACTGCATCCTGATTCCCTTCCCCTCTGTGTGAGAAATAGAATCAGAAACAGGTTTATGCCAAGTAGGTTAACAACATTTGTCTTGGTGTTGTTAGTGCATATATAAACATACACACAAATTAATCAATGATAACATCTATTTTAAGAAAACTAAAATAACATTAAAATATAGCAATATTTACATTGAATATAGATGAAATATAAGCTTGTGCAGGACTGACAGTCATAGGATGAACAAGATATTGGTCACATGAGTCGAGGTGATTAATGTAGTGCATAATGTTTGTGGGGTGGATAATAGTCAGAGTCAGTGGGGGGTCCCGATCCTTGCTCCGGTAGTGGAGGGGAAGAAACTGTTCAGGTGGCGAGAGGTTCTGGTCCCGATGGAGCGCAGCCTCCTGCCAGAGGGGAGGGGGGTGAACAGTTTGTATCCAGGGTGGGAGGGGTCGGCCACTATCTTCCCTCGCTGCAGCCTGCCCTTATCCTTGGCTGTGGCTGCAGTGTACCAGATGGTGGTGGAGGAGGTGAGGATGGACTCCATGATGGAGGTTGAATTTCTTCAGCTGCCTCTGCTCCCATTTGAGGTCCTGGGCGATGATTGTAGAGTGCAAATTATATATTTTGGGCTTTTTTGCTTCTGCCAT
>CALSBZ010046912.1:131148-172683 GCA_943591055.1 Gobionotothen gibberifrons | reverse complement strand
TGTATTTATTTATTTCTCCAAGTTATGTTTTTGTGTGCACTGAGGAGTCTCAAACAGGCGTTTGTTTAATCATTTTAAGATTGGCTTTAATCAATTTGTGAAAATGAATTCTTCCTATATGATAAATGAGAGGTAACATTTTATTTATGGTATTATTTCCACATATGTCTCTCCATTCTTCCTTCTGCCAACGGTGTCGCAGTTTCTCGTCTCTCACGTTTTTGTGCTTAGTGCGTACGCATGGGTTAGAGTTTGCGTGGAGGACAGCACGGTTTCCCGTCAAGTTACTATTTTATAAATCGCAAACATTGCGTCGAAACTGGCGTACGCCATTTTTTTGAGCGTATATCCCTTTATAAATGAGGCCCCTGGTCACAGGGATGCGTTCAAATGTAGTCAGTAATTTGAGGAAATGGTGAACGCAGATAAAGTTGAGCTCGAAAATCCTCCAGCATCATTGAAGTCTCCGGTTTGGGAACATTTTGGTTTCGCAGTTGCGTACAAGGATGACGGACAAAGAGAGGTGGACCGAACCAAAGCTGTTTGTTGGCATTGTTCAACTAACATTGGTTACGCGGCTGGCAATACATCAAACGTGCACACTCATTTGAAAAGGCATCACCCGAACGTGAATATCACCGGTACCAAAAGAAAAAAGACTGAAGTGCAAACCCAACTCCCACTAGCATTTAAGCCTCCACCACTCGCTAACAGTTCAGACCGAGCCAAAGCTATTACAAACGCCAAATATCCTTATGTTGCTATGTTAGCAAAGCGCTACCTGGCTGTATCTGCTACCTCTGTCCCTAGCGAGAGGGTGTTCTCCACAGCAGGAGACATTGTTAGTGCCAGCAGATCTGCCCTTTCGGCAAGCAATGTGGACAAGTTACTCTTTCTTAAAAATAACATGAAAATACAATGACAAGCAAGTCCTAGTGTCAACCTGGCTGCTTAGGTGAGTACTAGTACAGATTATTTCAGTTCATCGAAATGCTGCACCTTAATGTTCATTTTTGTTATATTTTGTATTTATTTGAGTGAATACATTATTCACAGTTTAATAATAATTAAAAAAAAACAAAAAATATGTTTTGTGATAATTTTTTCTGCTGTACCGAAAAACGTACCGAACCGTGACCTAAAAACCGAGGTACGTACCGAACCGAAATGTTTGTGAACAATGACTGAGGGGGATCAAATGTAACTTGATTGGCCTCCGCTGACTTCATGTGTGTTGACCTGAAAGGTGAGCGCTCAGTCTCCGTTCATCTTTATTCTCCATTTACCTAAAATACCTCTGTAAGGAAGTGGCACATTTGTTCCGGCTGTGTATTTTCAAATTCCAGTGCACTCGAGCTGGTTTCTCCAAAATTACCTACCCCACCTTTTAATAGACTGTTTGACAAAAAAAAAGTCACCGCTGATGGTTGATACTTTAAATCTTCTCAATGAGAAGGCAAAAGTTAATTTCAGGAATTTGTACAAAGTAAGTGTGATGAATATTTATAGTAAATATTTTTTTGTTTCACTGGCACAAAAGGGGAATTAACTGCAAAGAAAATAGAGTAAGGTGTATTGGCATCTCCCAAATTGTTAAACTTAAAAAAACACGATCTGCTATGAAATTTGCAATCTGTACAATCCTAATAAAAATCCAAGTTGACAATTAAGGCCACATTAGAATTTACTCATGAGAAATGAGCAATATCCCGTATAGTTACTTTGTGTTTTTTAGTTCATTACATTATATGTCACTTTGTTAGACGCGTTTACCCAAAGCGACTCCATACTGTGGGCAGTCCCCACAGGAGCTGCAGTGTTTGGGGTGAGGTGTCTGCCCAGGGACACAGCCATATGCTGACTGCAGTGGGGATTGAACCAGATCTGAAGATCAGTGCACTTGCATAGCCGATAACAATATTTTTGTATTTCCTTTAGCGATTATAATGATATTTCCTGATGTTAAGGTTCATGTGACAGAATTAAAATGATGAGGATGAACCTGCAGAGTTGTTGACATGCTGTGTTGTTGTTGTTGCAGACAGAGGGATGGCGATCTCAGAGGAATCTCGGCTGGCCAACCTCCTGCGCAGAGTCTCCAGGGAGGACGACCGCGATCGCAGGCTGACCACCCTCAAACAGCTGAAGGACCTGATCAGTCACAGCGAGAGCAAAGTGGTCAGTCCCCCCTCCTGCTAACATCAGAGAAACAACATCCAGTGAATACTGTTAAATTGTCATAAAACCCGGAATGTTAGATGCCTTAGGTGCTGTTTACACGAGAACGCAAACGGTTGTATCCGCTACTTTTCTCTTTCGTATAGCCCGTTTGTTCACACGAGGCCGTAACGGAAACGCGGAAACGGACCCCGCAAAAGATAACGCGTCCCAAGGGGGATAGATCTGCAAACGGAACGCTCTGGGGGGCCAAACAGCTCCATGTGTACGCCTTATACGATCATTTCCTGATAACGATGAAGCCATAGCCCCGCCTCTCCCCACCTCTGCTGCTCACTGCTGTAGCATGGTCAGTAGCTACTGTCTACTGCTACTGAGCATGCTACAGATGTTGGTGCACAATCTACAGCTCCTCTACCACAACCATCAGCAACAAGTGGACATGGAGAACTACATGAACTACATGTTGCTAAATCCACCGCGGGGCATAAACAGAAGGGCAACCATGCTCGGGGGTCTTCTTCGCTGCTTTTGGTGTATTTTGTGGCGAAAGTACAGCGCCACTTACAGGCCTGGCATATGTACTACAGCGTCTCCAGCGCTTTCGAGCGGTCTCGTGTGAACGGAAGACTTTTTTTGATATTTTATTCGGTTTGTTTGCGTTTCGTATGCGTTGGCATTTGCGTGTAAATGGGGTCTTAAGCAAGATCTGTGCTGTGGTTAACACAAGCTTACAACTTTTAACATCTAGCATTTGTATTTTTGCTTCGAAATACACAAAATGGCGTTAATAAGTGAAGTGTAAGTATCATAAACATGTTAGCCTCATATCTTATTTTCTGTAATATTCCAAAACCCCTTTGCTCTTTCTGTTGGGGGAACCAGGGAGATGCTAACCTCTGCACATTTGAAGGAAAAAAAATACAATTAAAATTGACCCACTTTGAAATAAATATATAGCTGCTAGGGATGTGCATCTCCATCACTGAGGCCGATGCGATGCGCATCTCGATACGTTGCCACGATACGATACATTAACGATACATTTGAAACACCAGGCGATGCGATACGATGCGATTCACCCCTGTTGCGATACAGTTCGATACGATTTGATTCAACATTATGCGATACGGGGCGATACGATGCGATTCAACACGATGCAAAATAATGATACTTCAATATGGTACGACAGAGGATTTTTGTTTTATTCCTGATATGCACCAAATCATAAATTAACAAAAAAGTGCTTTACATATTTGGTATTGCACATCCCATCATGCTGTTTCTTTTTTACCTTTTTGACCTTAAAAAACTCTCCAGAGTACAGTACAATGTTATAACACCTCACTGTTAAACAATGTAAGGATGCATTGCCCATGATTAACAATGTGCAAATAACAGCTACCATAGTGCCATGCCCATACAGCTGCTGCCTGATGTGCTTAACACTCAGTCATAGGCTAACTCACCAGTGAGCAGAAAGCAGTGGTTTCTATATGAACAATAAAGAAAATAACCTTTCACAAACAGCTCTTTCATAACTGCTTACAGTAAGGAAGACATTTAAACTATTATTGACAGTCACAGGCTGCTGTAAACTAAACACCACTCTCTCTGACAGAACACCTCACTGAGTGATTGAACTCATATGTCTAACTTTCAGGTTTCTCTTTTCAGCCGCAGACCCCATCTCGCCTCTTTATGTGCGCCGCTAAGTTCCTCGTACTACTTGTGTACTTTAAAGCGGCACGGCATCGTTTACAATGTGCGAGCGATTTTTGAAGTTGACCGTCTTTCTTGAAAAATCCGAAGTGTTGCCAAACGTTTGATTTGTAGGTATTTTTCAGTGCGCTGTGTTTCTCTTCCTCCTCGACTTCCATGTGTGTTGATAACTGAGACTCTCAGCCTCCGTAGTGCGAAGCAAAGATCAAAGATGGTCTCTGCTGAGTGCCGACAGGATGAGAGGATATTATATGAATGAATCGGTTTTTTACCCAAAGACGCTACAATCGATGCATCGCGACTTCAACCCAAAATGTAGCCGATGTGCACTCTTTCAACCGGTGCACTCGCATCTTGAACGTTTATGCCGGTGCACCGATGTGAATCGGTGAATCTTAACATCCCTAATAGCTGCACCCTAAAAAGAGTTTACTGATTGAATGATGACTGAAGATCGTCAGCCGTCTTCCTCTCCCGTGTTGTTCCTCGATACGTAAAGGCTGCAGCACCTTTGACAACTTCTCTCCACATATCAAACATCCCGGTGAGCCAGCATCGTTTGCTGTGAAAGCAGATAACTCTGTCCACGCAGAATTACACCCTCTGTGTTCCTCCCATTCTTTTCTTTTATTTGATGTATCCTTAGTTCGCTCATCTAGCCATATTTTAGGTGACCTAATTAAAGCCGTTTTGTTTTTCATTTATGTGTCACAGTATCACCTCAAAAAACAAGACAAAACATTTTCAAGCGTGCAACAACATTTAAATAGTCCTACAAATACTTTTATTTTATTTTCCTTCTTATTTGTGTCTAAACTCAAGGAAGCCAGAGCAGAGGGCTTAAAGAGCCACATGAGGCTCGAGAGCCGCGGGTTGCCGACCCCTGGTCTAGCCTATATCTGTGTGTGAAATTGTTCCATCTAGGCCTGTCATGATAATTAATTTAGTTGGACGATACATTTTCCTGAAACTTATTGCGATAAACGATAATATTGTCGGCACCGTTGTAAGACCATTTTAGACCACTGACATAATGATAATATATAATAATAATTCAAGTACATCCTTTCATTCCCTTATTGAACATTCAACATTGCAAATGAAATGTGAAATAATATCCAAATATATGAATTATATATAATAAATAAACAAATGCATTTAATTGTAAAAAAATTATTAAATCACACAAAACCAAAACAATAAATTAAATAGACTCAGGCTGGAAAACAGAGCTCTCTCTCTCTCTCTCTATATATATTAAAATATTAATTAATTTATATATATATAAAAAAAAATATATATATTTATTTATATATTATATTATTACAAATAAATAAATATGAGCACACATTGTCTCACAGGCACAAAAAACCTCAACAGCCATATCCAAATCTGTATTTCAACATTTTCGAGCAAGGAACACCAACATGTTTGAATTGTCGGGCAAATGCATCTTTGATTGCAAACTGTCGGGAAGGTGGGGGCTCTCTCCATCTCCAGCTGCCGTGTTTGCTCCCAGCTGGGAACACGGAATGGGGTGGTTGTGTTTCAGGTGCAGTTTAAGGTTGGTCGTATTGCTAGCTTTTGTTGCTACCTTTTTTTAAACAAATGCGACACACCGCCCGGCTCATTCAAGTCCGTAGGTTCGCCTCGTTGATTTGGCTTTAATCCAAAATATTCCCACACCGGAGATGTGGTATTAGGTTTTGCAACCACTTCCATTTAACTTCAAATTCCCCTCGAGTAAGTCACACGTTGTCTCCTGCTTGTCTCTATATTATTCATTTGGCTGCTACACTGTTGCACGCGGAGTGTCCTGGCTGTGTGTGAGCCCCGCCCCTCACGGCGCGCCTGGCCGGCAGCCACAGCGCGCCTGGCAAAAATGCTGGTCACATCCTCATGTAAACAAACACGCATGTAAACGGCAATTTATCGAGGTCATTTTTATTTATCGTACGATAAGTCAATAATTGCTTATCGCGACAGGCCTAGTTCCATCCTCAAAAACAAAAAAGTAATACTTCTGCAGTCTAGCTGCAGCTTCTAGCAACGGTCTTCTGTTAAAAAAAGGACACTGAATGTCCTGAATGTGGCATCACACACATGACTTGAGTCTGAACACAGCAGACAACAGGAGTATTTACAACAGTATAGCCTATAAAAACAAAACATAGTGCATGTGGGTGCACACTTACATTCTCTGTCTTACTGTTACATAAATCCCTTGAATGTATGAGATTAAGTTAGCTTCATCATATCTCAATCAGTGATTAAGTGAGTAATAAAGTTTCTATCAGCCTGTCACTCATTATTTGTTGTGGGGGGGGGACGGGGTTTGGATGAACTGAGAGGAGACGGTGATCGCGGAAGCTTTCTTCCTGGCTTCACAAACTTGAAGGCAAAGTTGGTTCTGGTCTGATTCAGAGCGGGTCATTCTGCTGTTGGTTCTGGACTGGTGTTGGTGGATAAAGCTACTCCGTGTGTGGTGTCGCTAAGCCGCTGTCACGTCTGTTCCCTGATCTCTGCGTCACCGACCGATTTGATATTCGTGTGACGGAAAGAATAATAATCTGGAAGCAACGTTACTACGCTATAATCGATTATGTTCTATCGATGCAGAATCATCCACGTCCGCATCGTAGAAACGATTAACTTCAACACCCCTAATAGTTACACAGCGACAATTTGGAAATGCATCGGGATCAGAAACACCGGAATTTCCGTTTAGAATTGTGTGAAATGTGTTGAAAGTACTCACACGGACTTGTTCTCATACTTTGTGTTGTCTCCCACAGACCCTGGTCAAACAGCTGGACACCATCCTCAGCACCTTGAATGACATTTTGAATGAGAGGTAAGATGGAGCTCTGGACTGGTGCTGTTATGCTATTGGAATGTCTCCCTTTTCATTGTAAGAGTGACTACTCCCTGCTTGCCCCTAATGTGATTCTGTCTCTAACTGACTCCCCCCCCCGGTGTTGTTGTGTAGCAGTAAGCTGCTGTGGGAGCTGCGTCAGGACGCCGCAGCCTGCCTGGGTCTGCTCTGCACCGTGCTGAGCTACGAGGCCGAGCGCATCTTCAAGTGGCTCTTCCTCAAGTTCACCACGGGCAGCCGGGACGAGGTGAAGCTGCTGTACCTGGTGGCAGCGCAGCGCGCCCTGGAGGCCGCCGGGGAGAGGAAGGCCTTCTCTCACGTCATGCAGGTAACCCCACAGGCTCTGAGCCGGGCTCTGTTCCCATAGCATTCTCTGATCTGCAGAAGGTGCTGATGGGAGTGTTTTGTGTGTTCCAGCTGGTGATGAGCAACCTGCAGTCCATCCTGGAGAACGTGGACACTCCGGAGCTGCTCTGTCACAGCGTGAAGTGTATCCTGCAGGTGGCGCGCTGCTACCCGCATGTCTTCAGCACCAACTTCAGAGTGAGTGCTTCACCACGGAGCGTATGTTGCTCCACGTAGATATCAGCGCAGCAGAAAGTCTTATCGCAGACCTAAAAAAACACCCGTTTCCCCTGCACCATGGACAATCCAACATTTTTTTTATCTTGTTTGAATGTATGCCTTAGAAGGTTTGGCTTATTCGAAGCCAAAGCAGTAGTACATACAAAGGTTTGGTTTATTGAAAGCTAATGTACTTTCATGTTTTTGCCTTTTTGATTTTGTATCTTTATGTTTCATTGCACTTATTGTAAATCGTTTTGTATAAAAGTGTCAGCTAGGCAAACAGGGTTAACTAAGGTTTTTTCTGTTTTTCGACAGGACACAGTGGACATCTTGGTGGGATGGCACATTGATCACACACAGAAACACTCACTCACTCAGCAGGTTTCAGGTCAGTGGGGTTTTATCATTTGCACTAAACCTTTCTTTGATAAGTTCTCATGGGATAAGTTGGATTGACATTTAGTTTTTACTGCATACATCTTCTCTGCAATGAAATGTGGTCAACCTGTTTATTTCTGTCTACCGGCCTGTGGCTAGAATTGACTGAATAGTTGATTTTAACGGCTTGTCTACAGGGAAGGCATGTGAGCTCTGTTTTAACCTATTAAGCCCCAATGTCTTTTTTTTTTTTTTTTTTCACGAAACAGTATCTCAGGGCTTCTTAAAATGTAATTAACTATGAATGTGTCATACTCACTTAACGAGAAGAAACTAAACTAACTGACAATATGAACAATTTTTACCGAAACAAAACAAGTCTCACAAGAAGCGTCTAAATGAGCCCTGAGCGAAAAAGAATTGGCACAACGCACTTAGCACAGAACTCTAGGTATAAATCGATCTATATACTTATCGGATCTGCACAAACAAGCTTTGCCAGCAAGCTGAGATTCCACAGATTCTAGAAATATAAGTGTCATCACTGAGCGATCAGAACTCGCGACAGGGGAAGCAAAACCAGACATACCAGACAAAACACGGAGATATGCTCACCTTTTGCTGTTATTCTGATCAAAAGTTGTGTTCAATGTAGGGCTGCACGATATTGAAAAAAACTGACATTGCGATATTTTTTTCCCCTGCGATATATATTGCGTTTTTTTAACTATATTTAACCGGATGAAGGATTTGAGTCACGGACGTCTGGATCTTAACTGGTTGACTCATCATACCTTAAGTCATGATCTAACATGTCCTGATAATGCAGGTTGCTTCCCCTCAAATAAGGGGCTTCATCTGTGAATGAAGAAGAGAAGAACCTTTTTGGATCCAAAGTTCAATGGCATTTAAACGAGAGGGGGCGCAGAGGCATGACAGGGGGGGCGCGAGAGACCAGGAGGAGAAATGGTTATTCAAATTTTTTTTTGAAAAAGTATTGTTTCGAAAATAATATGATACACAGTATTATTACGTCTGGGTCTCTGTGTTTCATTAAAGCTCGGCTCTGTGTGTGTGTGGAACGAGCCATTTTGTGTGCGTGCGCGAGAGAGAGAGAGCGCACCGGTACCGGAGATCATTGTTGTTAGCTTCTGGTGCTAGCGAGCTACACTAACGGATATAAGGAGTTTTTTCAACAACAAAGTGGAGGAGAGTCCTCTCCTGTCAGACTGAGATGCTCAGTGAACTAAAGGACTCTCTCAGTTTTATCTCAGTGGGTCTCAAATGTTTTGGTCACCATTAATGTGAACAATTATTTCCGAGGCACACGTTTATATGATCATTATAGTTATAAAAATATAAGAGAATAAATGAAAAACAGGTATGAAATACTATATGACAGTAAAACAAGAATAAAGTTTAAAAGGGTGATTTGTAAAATATCTATAAAGAAATAGAAAATCTGCTTACAGTTCTGTTTCATATGGGTGTTGAGAGATGTATCCATAGATCTCTTAATGTTGCTCTCAAAGTGCACCAGATTGATGCATTTACCTTCAATATTCAAAAATAAATCTTCCCGGGGGAGCATGACCCCAGACCCCACTAGAGGAGGTGAGGACCCTCCTAGAGGAGGTGAGGTCCATTCCCCACCTATAAAAATAGCACTTTACCCCTGCTTACACCTATATGCCGTGAGCTGATTATCGAGCCTTCATTGTAACAGTCGCGGGTACGTTGTGTATTTGCGTGAAGAGTGTTGCAGTAGAACATTCCTCTGTAGCGCCCGGTACATTAATGGGAAACCCTAAATGTTTGAGCACCCTCTATGAAATGTCAAGCTACCCCGCAGCACCCCCAGAATAAATCTCTGGCGCTGCCACTGAGCCTGACTTGTGTTGGGGTGGGGGGGCCCCCAAGTTTTTTTTCTCTCCGCAGAAAAAGTTTGAGAACCACTGGGTTAATACAATGTGTCTGTCACAAAAGTATTGATAATCCATCATTCCATTTTTATGTAAAAAATTGAGTTTTCATATTAGCTGCTAATGATAGCTTCCAGAGTTATGACAGCTTCCTGTTTTGGGTATTCTGGCTACGCGTCACTCTCGCTCCTTATTTGGCAACGTGTGTGTATGTGGAACTTCCCCTTGATTCAGGCAAATTTGCCATTTTGAATCCAAAATAGGTCGTTTGTGTGATTCATGTGGATCTGCAATAAAAAATATTTGTTGGGTTATGGGGGAGGGTCTGGGACCCGGAGTAATCTGCGGCCACGAGCTGTTATGTGCCATCATGACACGCATGGTTAGGGGTGGGCGATATGACGATATATATCGTCGAGACGATATTAGGTCTCCACGATATGCCTTTTCAGAGATATCATATCTATCGTGATGCACCAGGGTAGGATTTTCACAGCGGCCATGACAGCCGGTCTGGCCGTGAAGCCCCGAAAATAATTGTACGTCCTACGTCCACCATGGCCTGCGTGCCCCTGATACGTTAAAATCTCGAAGTTGCTTTAAAAGAGTCAGAACAGGTTTCTGAACTGCGTTATTATGCTGCGTTCACAACGGACGCAAAGCGAATATTCTCATCGCTCTAACTGCTGGAGTTTCACCGCGGCAGTCAGCTGTGTTTACTCCTGTCACTCAAACGGGACGCGCTGGAGAGGGGGCGGGGCTTATATCCATGTAAATACTGTGGTGGAAACCAACTACGACAAAACTAACCAATTTGACCGTGATTTAATTGTAATACACGTTTCAAAATGATGCCGAAGTAACTAAATACTGATAACGGTTAGTAAAAACTAAGCTGTCTAGTCAGGATTCAGACAGTATTCAGGCATGAAAATCCTTTCGGCGAAATTCGCCGTTTTGAAACCAAAATAGGTGACCTACGTGAATCGTGTAGATTTGATGAGAAATTTGAAGAGAGATCTTTCTCTCCCCCGTCTGTGTGCGAGGGGGCGGGGCAGTTTACACACACGCAGCTGCTACATGCATGCAACACAACTGCGGAGATGGCGGAGAGAACGCGCTCCGAGGTGTGGTTAAACTTAATCCGTCTCGATGTGGACAATGCTCGTTGCCAAAAGTGCAATAAGAGTTTAGCATGTAAGGGCGGTAACACGAGCAATTTGTCTAAACATTTATCAAAAGTGCACCACATCCAGACGGAGAAATGCACCGGGTTCGACTGTCTTTCTAGTAGCTCTGTAGCCCCCCCCCCACGTTTCCACGTCGGGTGTTATGTATGCTAGCAGAAACACACGGAGCTAATACCTCATTCACACCAACGGTGTTTCAGGGCCGGCCCGGAGCTAGAGCTTGAAAAGCACCGGGTTTTCCTCTTCATACCGCAGCTGAGCAGCCTCTTAGCTCCGGAATCCGGTTCATTTCGAGCACCAAAAAATTGTCCGGCCAGAGCAAAAGCACCACATACGTCACGCTTACGTCGAGGCGGGGGCAGAGACAGGATCTACTCCTGAACAACAACAGAAAGTCAGCGTTTTATCCAGTTTGTACAACGATGGAGAAACTTAACAAGAGTTTCAGAGTTTCAGTGTTTCTGCCATAGACTGTATATATAAAGGTTTCTGCTCATGGTGAAGCAACGTGTCTGCGTGTTAAGGTGGAACCTGAGCATTCACGTTGATCACCTCTCTATAAATCTATAAAACTATAAATATTAAACTTTACTTCACGTGTTCATTTGAGAACAGCTGTTACATACTTGGGTGAAGGTTACAGTTCATTTAAATGAAAGATACAACGTTACTCCACACTCGGTTTAGTCCACCTTAAGAAATAAGACCGATCTCGGAAGCAGTTGTGTTTTAAAAAAACCTTTATTGACACGAGTACACTTGTTTATAAGAATATAGTCGCCACAGAAATGACTCCAAAAGCTGCAGATAGAGCCATAAGAAATGAATGCAACTGATTTCATCCGCGCGGTTTGGCTTTATGAAGCAGGCACGCAAATGGTAACGTCATGACGCAAACGATGACGCAATGACGCATTACCAGTGGACTCTGGGCTGTGTGAAAAGAGCCAGAGCTAAACCGAAGAACCGGTTCTGAACCTGAAAAGCTCTAACACGGAGCTTGAACCGGAGTTGCGTTGGTGTGAATGAGGTATAACTCAATTATACAAACATGGGTTAATGATTAGAGGTAACTTGAGTTATTTATTTTGTTAAAGTTTCAGCTATTCTGTTTACAGTTCTGTTATCACATTATTTACTACGATTTGTTAAAACACTGTTTCTTTTGATGTGAACTATTATTTATTTACTTTAAATAAAAAGCAATGTTAATTTTGTTCAAAGTGTGTTTAGTTAATTTAATAATATATGTATTTTTGAATCAAGTATTCATATTTATTGTCTTCATTGTTAGTTTCCACATGCCTAAAACAACCTCAAGCAGCTTACTCTTCCTCAAGACTGTCCCATCATTTCCCCCACTGGGTAAATAAGAACTCATTACTGCCTATTTACTCGTATACTTCCCCAGCTCAGAGCCCCAGACTCCGCCAATTTGATCTGGGGAATTCAGTCTTGAAACCAAACGAGGAGCAGCGCAATTTCCTCAGTCCATCCTGTCCCAATCACTCGCAGTGAACCTCAGGATCTGAGCCATATGGGGGCCACGCGTATTCACATTGGCATGAAGGGGGGTAGAGGGATGGGGAAGGAATGGAAAGAGGAATGCCCCCCTGCTATACCACCATGGCTTTCCTCAAAATCCTGGTCTTTTAGTATTCATGGCTTTTGGATGGATGTAATTTAGCCAAGTTGTTGCATGTTTATGAAATGGATTAAAGTGTTTAATGTTTTGATAATGCTGGAAACCACTGTATTGTGTGTTTTAGGCTATCTTTGCCAATAAAATGTATCAAAATCTGAATTACATAACATTGTATTGGCTGTCAGTCATGATGGAAGAGTAGACACGTTAAGTTACAGCATGTCCACCATCTGCATATGCATTAAGCCATTTGCATTAAGCCCTTACCACATTGTGCCTCATATACTGTAAATGTTAGACCCAGTGACAGGCTGGCATGAAATGTCATGCCATAATATTTTTGACTCATGGCTGAAGTTAAGTTTCTCCAGCTCTCCCCAGGTTGGCAAAAAAAATGCATCTCAAAATGCATCAGATTGATGCTTTAAAATATGGAAAATTCAAAAACGGGAGCATGCCCCCAGACCCCCCTAGAGGGATAATATCCTTCTCACCTTTTTCACCCCTGACCCGTTTTCATGCCTGAGTATTGCACTTCATTTATTGTGGTTGATTCTGTTGGCTTATATTTTATTTTATCAATAAGATATTTATATTGTTTTTCCCTTTTGAAACAGATGTTCAGTTACACTAAAGTCTTTCATTGCACTTCAAGTCTAAAGTTTGCATTTTAATTGTTTGGCACTGACTTTTCCTCATTGATGTTTTATGTTTTACTTAGTTATGTTTTACTCTCCTTTTAATGTTTGTTGATGTTACATCACTGCGAGTGCTACCTAAAACAGAAAGTGAATTGTAATACTGAGAAACTGTGCCTTGAATATTTTATTTTATTTAGCAAGAGAGTGCACTTTACTTGGTGAAGAAACCAGTGTTAACGTGTGTTGTGTAGGGTGTAGGCCTACCTACTTGAACACTGAGGAAGCCATATCAAAAGTCCTGTTGAATTGTTCCTTCAGGGAGTCATTGCAGAATTCAAACCAGCTTGAAATGGTATTTTGGTCTGTTACTCCTTTTTATTTTAGTTTGTGTTACCTTGTAGGTGGTTGTACTGTTAAGTAACTTGAAAAATAACCATAATAACTGACATGAAAAAATATCGTGATAAATGTCGTCTATCGTGATACTGCTTGAAAAATATTGTGAAATTATATTTTTCAATATCGCCCACCCCTACGCATGGTGTTCTTTTTTTATATATTATAATGAAGCGAGAGCTGTGTGCTCGAGTCTTCCTGCATGTCGGCTCTGCTCATGGATGTATAATAAGGCTCTGCTGCTCCGCGATGATGGTCTAGCTTCAGCAGCTACATTACCTACGGGTGCGTTCGTTAATATTAACTGTGTGGTCCGGAGTCACTGTGGCACAGACTGGACCGTTGGTGAACAGCTGTTAGAACGGGCCGTTCAGGTGTTCAGAGCAGAGCTCCCTGTCGGAGCGGCAGAGCGTGATGTGCACTGAAAAGTTTTTCTGTCACAATATTATTTAAAGGGGACCTATCATGCAAAATGCACTTTTGTACGTCTTTTATACATGACTGTGTCCCCGGTGTTCCAGGGAACTCACCAAGTGTCAGAAAACACAACCCTCTCTCTTTTCCTCCATACCCAAATCTCGAAAAACAGGGCTGCAACGGATCTGATACAGACTGATCCAGATTTGAATTATTTTCTACGTCACAAAAGTGGTGCTCCGCTTAGTGGTCAATTCTCCACCTATCAGGGGAATGTGGGGTTGGGCCACGGCCGGCCATTGCCGCTCGAAAGCGCTGGAGACGCTGTAGTACATATGCCAGGCCTGTAAGCGGCGCTGTAGTCTGCCACAAAAGCAGCGAAGAAGACTTCCCGTGCATGGTTGCCATGGTTGCCCTTCTGTTTATTCTCCGCTGTGGCTCTTTTTCTCCCTCCCCGAGGCAAGCGTTTGCTCCTGCTGCTGTTATTCATTGCAATCCCTCCCTCGCTGTAATTCTCTCCGGTTAGTCCACCAGCAGATGACAAACACCCACCTCTCCGCCTCTTCCACGGAACGAGGGGACCGTGCGGCAGAGTTTCAGTTAGGTCTTTTTTCACCGGTCAACATGTCCGTTAAAGTTGAAATCTTCCGGACAAAATTAGAAAAGTGCCGGTCAAAGGTCTTCTTTGTTATTTATTGAGCTTTAAAACAAATGAATAATGACTCTATATAAGAATAAAACACGGAGGACGGAGATCTCTTTTTCTCCCCCTCTTCTGACAGCCCAGCAGCTGATCTCAAAGCATGCTCCCCTCTCCTGCATGCGTGGTCAGCTGCAGCTCACAGAATCAGCCCTTGCAAAAACAGGGCTGGAAAGAGCAAATAGAGCGAAATGAGGCATGGCTAAAATGCAGGATCTGTTTAGTATTTTGAAAAAATAACTATTTTTATATAGGTATGGCCCTACAATATATTGTTCAAATATAGCATGATAGGTCCCCTTTAAGGAATCGTTGAGCTAGCTAACTAGCATACATTGTCACTATCTGCTAACGTTAGCTTTAGCCTTAGTTTTCTAATGGGTTTTTTCATAGGCTATAAACGGAGGTGGTATAAGTATCTGTACTTGAGTAAAAGTAGAAGCACTCAGATCTTGTACTTGATTAAAAGTAGAAGTACTCAGATCTTGTACTTGAGTAAAAGTAGAAGTACTCAGATCTTGTACTTGAGTAAAAGTAGAAGTACTCGGGTCTTGTACTTGAGTAGAAGTACTCAGGTCTTGTACTTGAGTAAAAGTAGAAGCACTCAGGTCTTGTACTTGAGTAAAAGTAGAAGTACTCAGGTCTTGTACTTGAGTAGAAGTACTCAGGTGTTGTACTTGAGTAAAAGTACCAGAGTGTAGGAATACTCTGTTACAGTAAAGGTCCTGCATTCAAAATGTTCCTCAAGTAAAAGTATTATCATTAGGGCCGGGACTCGATTAAAAAAATTAATCTAATTAATTAGAGGCTTTGTAATGAATTAATCTAAATTAATCGCATTTTTAATCGCATATAAATATTTGACCTGAGAACAGTGAGAAGCAATTTTTTTCACATGGATTTTAGTATACCATTGAATAATGACTGAATACATAAGCTTAAGCAACAAAACATTGTTTATTTTTTTTCAAGGTGGTACTTAACCAAGACCAACAGAAAAGTGCAATTTTTGCCATAAAGTGTAGCAATAGCATATTTAGGAATATAGTACATTTCAGAGATTCAGGTAGCCTATAGGTAGGTAGACCTTCTGTAAACTATAACACTTTGTTTTGAAGTAAAACACAATACTTTCAAGTACATTCAGAACATTGGAAACCCTGACTATTAGAAAACATCTCTCTGTTGCTTCAGAGGCCATAACAGACTTTGTTGATTTACCAACAGTTTTTTGCAGCCCCTTATCTTCTACCACTCCAAGTGGTCTACAGTCGAGTGCAATCCAGTGAGCCAGGGAGTTGGTTATTTGTTCAGACGTGGACTTAGTTATCCTGGCCCTGAAACCAGTCATCTGGTTGAGTGTGGGTCCTCCTTGTACTCGGAGTCGGGCTAACGTCCACGGGGCCAACCAAAGCGGTCTCATCAGCTTCTTCGTTCATGTTTGAATTGTTCACTGTGGTTTGTTGTTGTCTGAAGTCATGCACGTTAGTTGGTGCTCCAGTATAATCGGTACGCCTAAAACTCATCCAGTGAGAAACGTTCCGCGGTGCAAAAATAAGTGCGATTTAAAATGCGTTAATTTTTTTAACGCGTTAATTTTTGTGTAATTAATTCATCTTAATTAATGCGTTAAAGTCCCGGCCCTAATTATCATCAAAATATAGTTGAAGTAGTGACAGTAAAAGTAGTCATTGTGCAGATTGGTCCATTCCAGAATAATATATATGATATGTTTTATAATGATTGATCATGAAAGTGTTCTCAAAGCTGGTAAAGGTGCAGCTAGTTTGAATGACTTTGTATACTGCAGGGTAGCTTGTGGATTTACTCCAGGTGGAACTAAAGTCTGATTTAACACTTGGTTAGATTTCACATCATTCATCCACATCTGTGAAGTAACTAAAGGGATTAAATACATGGAGTGGAGTACAAGTACACCATTTACCTCTGAACTGTAGTGGAGTAGAAGAACAAAGTAGCAAAACATTGAAATACTTGAATAAAGTATCTCAACATTGTACCCAAGTATAGTACTTGAGTTTATGAACTTAGTTACTTTACACCAGTGGCTATAAAGATAGAAAGCACAGAGGCATGAAAATACATTTTCAAAATGCTCAACAGTGCTGCCAAAATTATAAACTGACTGCTACACAATTAAAATAAATGCTTTTATATATTTCTATTAGATGTGACTCTTTGGCGTTTCTGTTATTATTAACACTGCTTTAGTTGTTCTGATTGCTAAAATCCTCTGTTATTCCTCATTTTAAAGCCGATATTCTGTGGGGTGGGGGGGTCGGGCCTCGGATCCTTGTCACCTTTTTCATGCTTGATGAGTTTGCATCCCTGATCAATCTTGATACAGGGTACTTATTATATGTTATAGTTTGGATTCCTACAGCTTTTAGTCTACCATCCCATCATTCAAGGGTGGTTTTCACTATAAGTAATGTTTTTGTTTTGGACGGACACAATACTTTTTTTTTTACTATGTCTGAATTTACTTTAAAATAAAAAAAATCTATATTGATTCTGACTTTTCTACATCCAACTCACAGGTTTATCATTGCTTTGAGAAAAAAGATTATTAATGTAACCCCTTTTAGAAGGGAAGTTATGGTCATTTGGTCTGGGAATGTCATTTTGGAGCCTGAGACCTGGAAAACAGGCTCAGGGCTCAACAGGTTAAAGTAATCAACACAGCCTGTATCTACACAGGCTGCTTAAGGACTTCATTATTTTTCTCACTTTTTTATAAGCTATTTTTAATAGATGACCCAAAAAAAGAAATCTACTTAACAGGAAAAGAGCATTGTTTACAGATGAAATAGACAGTTCTGATTTTAATATACTATGAAACGAGGATATCCATTGATTAATGGATTAATCTACTTGCACTTCATCTGACCATCACAGCAGTGCCAAACATTGTGCTGCTGTAGATGGCAGTCCAGTAGCTCATGTCCCCCCCCCCCCCCTCTGTCCCCCCTGTGTGTGTTCAGGCTGGTTACAGAGTCTGGAGCAGTTCTGGGTGGCAGACCTGACCTTCTCCACCACCCTGCTGGGACAGTTCCTGGAGGATATGGAAGCATATGCAGAGGTGACGTTAAAGCATTACATGGAGCTCCTGGACCAAACGCTGTTCTGCTTTAGATACTCTACTGTTGTGAAGCACGTTTTATTGCTGTATGGTTTATTGTTTTACAGGCAAATTGTAATTTGAGACAAATGTATCAATATTCTCTATCCTATAATTGTATAGGTATTTATGGGTTTTAGGATCAATTTCTGCACCACTTTATTGCCTCTGTGAATAAGTCTTGTTAAAGTGATATTCTGGTGTAAAAGCTGTACATCCTGCCAGTTGGAGTTGATGAAGAGTTTGACTGAGTGTGTGCTCTGTTCAGGATCTGAACCATGTGATGTCAGGGGAGGTGCTGGATGAAGACATCCCCCCTCCCTCAGTGTCTCTGCCCAAACTGGCAGCTCTGCTGAGGGTCTTCAGTACGGTGGTCCGCAGCATCGGAGAGAGATTCAGTCCCTTCAGAGGACCCCCCATCAATGAGGTCTACGTCAACGATGTAAGAGCTACACCTCCAACAACCTGGGGGGGCAGAGTTAATATTATAAACGCAGATCCAGTCGCATGAACGCATGTGTTTATCTCTATCATTTGCTACAGGTGACTTCTACATTTGTTATTAATGCGATATTTCAGAGTCATGGTATCTGAATCTGTTCTGTTTCCTCAGGTTCTGAGCCGGGTTCTGTCCTGTGTGTCGACGGCGAAGCAGGTCCAGTTCTCTGAGCCGGTCCTCACGGCGGGGAACGAGTGTGTGGGGGTGCTGCTGACCAGTGTGGAGCCCTACGGCCTGCTGATGGAGGCCATCCTCGCCTACGGCCTGGACCAGCTGGACTGCTGTCAGGCTTGCGGCCCTGACTACAACCTGGCAGTGCTCAGCCTCGTCACCTTGGTAACGCCACTTTAAGAGTTTGATCACACCGGTTTCACTTTGATCTGATTACACTGTGGTTTCACACTGAGCGAGTTTCATAAAGCTTATTTGTATTGACATTTTCAGTGTAGGTTTCCAGTCTATTTGTTGTGCTTGGAGTTTTACACCTATAAAGGCAGGGCTCAACGCTAACTTTTAAAAGTGGTTGCCAGGCTGGCAACCAGGCATCAGCTTTTGGTTGCCAACACTGAAAATACGGTTGCCATTTTTAGTCACCTTATATTTTAAATAATGAAGATACTATACAGTTATACATCAACTTAATAATGAACATGTGACACAAAAGAATGTTCAAATGCTTTACAATAAGTAATTAACACAATTATTTGAAACTTAAAGGAGCAGTAGGTAAGTTTGAGAAACCGCCTCGACTGCACAAAAATTCCAAAGTACACAACCCAAAAGAATCCGCCCCTTCTTCATACAGAGCACGTCCTCCAACACACATGACCGCGCACAAGATCATGATAATGAATGTAAAACAAATGTATAACACAGTTATTGTCAGTGCTTATATTTTTGAAGCTAGCATGTTTGTTTTGTGAAAATGTATTACAAATGTTACGTCTGGCTGACGAGAGCAGGCTGCGCCGGTAACGTTACATATCAGCTCGGTGTGCTCCGTAAATAGTCGCCATAGTTGAAAAGCAACTCCGATATTGACTCTGGTTTGACTTCTCCTAGTTTCCACTTTCTTTTTCATTCATAATTTGCTCCATTACAGTTTTTCTTTTGCGACCGGTAGACGATGTTCAAGCAAACTCTGCCATGGTGAACGTGTCCTCCTGCAGCGGAGTGAGCTCAGCCCCGCTGCAGGAGGACTGAGCCGCTGCAGGAGGACTGACCGAGGAGCTCACGGGAAACACGCCCGGCGCGCACAATGACTGCACGAGTGCGTGTGTGTGTGTGTGCACGAGATTGAAGGCTGACAGACAGGTCGGCCAACCAGTTATTTTAGCCGGCCCGGCTAAAATAATTGGTCGTAGTTTTTACAGTATTATGTCTTCCACAGATGAATTTTTTTTATGGATATTTTTTCAAAGCACTTAGAATATGCATTGCTATCAGGATATTGAGAGCATTCCATGGAATATAACAAAAAGTGTATCTCGAGCCGGTTTCTCAAACTTACCTACCCCTCCTTTAAGTAGTCGTAAAGTTATCCACCCTCAATTACTGGTATACAGAATACCAGTAGTGCAGCTGTTGCCATGTTCTTCACAGATCCCTCACAAATGAATTGAGCAAGTCACTAGTTTCTTGGTCATCCGTTGTCTCCCTTTCAAATGTGGGTTTTCCTGACCTTTGTGCTGACCCTCACCATAGATCCACTGGCCCTTCAGCATTGAAGTCTTGATTGGCCAGACTAATACATTTCTAATGTTACATAAATTCACAGTTAAGAATTAGATATTAATTACTAATGCTGTAAATTACCTTTAACATGTCTAACTATATCTAAAATGTGTTACCTTTTTAGAAGTGATTATATTTATATGCCAATATTTTCCTATGGTAAAGTTTCGTTTAGCACTTTTATTTTGGTAGTAATAAGATCGGGACTCTTATTTTGAAGGAACTTTTACCGGAAGTGAATGGACAACGGAGCAGAATGTACATATATATTTCGCCTCCCAAGACTTTACACATTTCCTCGTTCGGTTTCATCTTGATCTTTATCAGTTGAATCACTTTGAACATTTGTTTGAGATGTTGACGGGTTGGCCGAACTTTTTACCCCACGGTCGAACAACTTAATTTGCTTCGCCATTTGTTGTAAAACAAACACACGGCGCACCGCGCACGCGAGTAAACGTGCATGGCTTTCTGGCTCCGTAATCACACCAATGCACGTGCAACTTAAGTATCAGGTTCCGACTGGTCACAGCGATAATTAAATATCACTCTTAATACAACAAATAATTAACATTTATCTATTTTGGGGTGCACTTTTAGCTGTTTGCTGTCCTTATTTCTTTATGTTAGAAACTGGTTGCCACTGATGGCAACCAAAGGCCAAGAAGTGGTTGACACTTTTTTCTGAATGGTTGCCAATGGCAACCCTTACTGTCGAGCCCTGAAAGGTTTGTTTTGGTACCGTTTACTCTTGTGGGTTGAATATTATTCCTCTCTACCAAACTGCAGCACTTTTGTTTGTTTTCCTTTTGATGTCATTTTGACTGCATTGTCTTTCAGATCATAGACCAGATCAACACGAGGCTGCCTGCGGCCTTCGTTGAGAAATTGTTGGCACCCGAGTCCCGTCTGCTGAAGCTGCGCTTCCATCGAGAGAAAGAGGTGAGCAATTGCGTGTTGCTGTGTCAAAACATGTGTGGGTGTGTAACATTATGGGCCATTGGTTCATTTTCTAACAGTGGTTCTCAAATGGGGGTACGCGGACCCCTAGGGGTACGTTGGAGTACTGCAGGGGGTACGGAGATTTATTTTTATGTTAATGAAAAAATTGAATCTCAAAAAGATTGAGAATAACTGTATTTTTACATTTGACTACAGACAAATTAAATAATTAAATGTAACTTTTTTGTTTGTATATTGTTTAGCCATTATTAGAATGTAGGGGCCCAAAGCAGAATAAATAGACCCAGACCAAAGGGAAGCATAATGACTTTAAAGTGGATTACTGTAAGGGTGAGGGCTATTGTTTCATGGTTGAGGTTTGGTTGTAATAATTTGAAACAAAAGAAAGTGAAATAAAACACTAATGTCCTCACACATTTGATAAACCTGCATGTGGTTATTCTCCAGGTGATGTCAGCAGTTCTGGCTGTGTACAAGGCGCTGCTGAGTCTGAAGAACATTCCCACGCTGGAGGCAGCTTATAAGCTGGTTCTGGGGGAGATAGCCTGTGCCCTGTCCAGCCTGACGGGGACCCTGGAGCCCAGTGAGAGTGCCCCGGCCCCCAGCAGCATTTGCCCCAGCATCCAGCACCCCACTTTTGCTTCCCTCACCCTACCCCCGGAGAAGGCACAGTTTATCGTGATCTTCAACCTCAACACCCTGACCACCATCGGAAACACCAAGAACTCTCTCATCGGGGTCAGTCTCTTTTTACTGATGCTCACTAAACAACACTCACACAGCTAGTAACGGCATGATCACTTGCTGTATCACTGAGGCTAAAGGCTGAGACAGCTGCTTACCGAACATATGAACTGGCTTGGTTGCCTCAAGAAAAAGATGCAGGCCCTTCCTGCTACATAGTCTAGTTACCACCTGAGTGAACCTGGAAATGTTTAGGCCCCCAAAGCTTTATGTTGAATGAATAGTAGTGTCCCCAGCACATATAAACTGCTGGATGCTAACTTGCATATGTTGGACAGTTTTGGAGTGGGGAGTCCATTTCTGAAATTTTCACAAAAAATAATGGCATTTTTAACCATAAAGTGACAGTATTTGTCCTCTCAGTGGGCAGCAAAACACCTCTTACAACCTTGGCGCTCCTTACGCCCCAAAAAAACACACTTGTCCCTATGTTTGGTTTTGGTTTCATTATGGATTTCAAATGTTTCTATGAAGATTTCCTGTCCCTCCACATTCCACAACACTATCAACCCCCACTTTCAGTTCTGTAGCCTGGCTATTTTAGCATCCGCCCTAAGACTCTTGAGTATGGCGACCAATCATTAATTACAACCTGTGCCCGTTACGCAGCTCACTTGAGCCTTGTTGGACCTGATCATACTGCCACTCTGCCTGTTACTGTAAACAGAGACTATGGACTGCAGTGTAGTTCATATGCTTTACTGATACATCTAAAAAAGGGCATTGAATCCAGTTCTAACCAGGTGAAAGTGAAATGCTGTATCACTAAACGCATTGTGGTGGTGTTGTCCTGATGAACTGTTACATGGCCGTGTGTTTATTGTTGGAGTGTCTTCTGTCTCTGAAGATGTGGGCGTTGTCTCCTACGGTCTTCACCCTGCTCAGTCACGATATGACGCTGGTCCACGCTGAGTTGGCTGTCTTCTACCCTGCCATCCAGTATGCTGCGCTCTACACCCTGTACTCCCACTGCACCAGGTAACACACACACACACACGCACTCACTCACTCACTCACTCACTCACTCACTCACTCACTCACACACCAATGTTTCAGTTTTTACCGGACTTTGACCATTCCGGTAACTATCTCTCCGGTGATATTGTCCAGTAAAAATAATTAGCCATTAACCACACATTTAAAGTGTTCTAAGAATAGTCTAAATAGATGAGTCGGCATTAGCCCCATGACGCCACAAGCCACCAGCTGGCTGTGATGACAGCGCACACAGAGCCGTCTGAGCGCACCGGGACAACGCTACACAACTCAATTCACATGAAGTGCCGTACTGATGCTGCCTTTTGCATGCTCAGACCCAACGGTGGTGCCCAGGGTAAAGAATAGACGGAACACAAAGAACGAGGGAGGATCATTTAACATCAGGGAATTGCTGTTGTATAGATACAAATATTTGTTCAACCTCAATTATAAATACAGATAATATTTGACTGAATATTTCACATTTGTCCAGTAAATTGAAATCTTAGTGGGCACAATTTATTTTGGAAACACACACACACACACACACACACACACACACACACACACACACACACACACACACACACACACACACACACACACACACACACACACACACACACACACACACACACACACACCTGTATCCCTGGCTTCAAAAGTATGTTTTTCCTGCATGTTAAATCTGTGTTCCCTGAGGAGCTCCTATGAAAGGAGACTCTTGATCTGGTGTGATGTGTCAGAGGTTTAAATGGAACATAGCCAGTAGAGATGAATGATGAACAGTAACCTGTAGGAGCTGCTCTGATGTCACTGCTCCTGACCGCCTGTCTCTTCTGTTTGTCCAGACACGATCACTTCATCTCGTCCAGCCTGTCGTCCTCCCCCTCCCTGTTTGATGGCGCTGTCATCAGCACCGTCACCACGGCCACAAAGAAACATTTCAGCACGCTGCTAAATCTTCTGGGAGGTCTGCTAGCCAAGGAGCACCTCCCCCCCGAGGCCAGGTTCTTCATCACACCAACTTACACCACGACTAAAACTCAACGATGAACTGTCAGGACATTAACAGTTAAATAAAAACGACTACTTAGATAGTGATACCCATGCACAACCTCAGAATGTGCCCCAATGAAAGCCATCCCATTAGTAGTCCACAGTGAGTGGTGAGCTAACGGGCACTGAGTGTTGTTCCACTAGGAGTCACTGCTGGGCTTCCCACCATGATGTGAGCACACACGGCAGGGTGGCACCATTCAGGACCAATCAGATAACCATACTCGGGGAAAGCTTCCAGTTTTCTATATATAACCTTAATAAATAAGTAATCATTTCATTAAACAAACCTAATAATGAAATACAAATCATTGCTATTGCTTTCTATGGATATATTCTTATTTTTTAAACACATTTGGAAGGGGTTCTCTCCAACTTCTTTCTTTATTTGAACATCTCAAGAACAAACCATATTGACGTACTATTTTGTCCGGCTGCACCAATAATGAAATAATCATTTCTAGAATGCCCAGCGTATACATAAAAGTCATTTTACAAACCAAGAACAGAAACAATGAACGAAATGAAAACAATAACTACAGCAGACACAAAAAAGAGATATAAAAATAAAGAAAACCCCCTGCATAGTGCATAGTCCTAAACCATGGATCCGTTTCATGTTTGTATTAACAGAACAGAAACAGGCTCATTGCCAACCAAGGGTTTGCCTTGGTGTACATGGTGCAAAGACACAGTTCAAGGAAATAAAAAGTCAAACAAGAAACAATACAAAACAATTAGAAAGCTATTATACGTTAAGATATAGAACGTTATTTACATGAAATCTGGATATATCAAAAAACGACGTACAATATCAGTGCAAAGTACTATGTGCAGTATCTAAAGAGTTTTGAGATGGCTGCTAAGTGGATCCACAGCTCTAACGGCTCTGTCGCTCTGTCAGGAGGCTGCTGCTGACCTGGGCTCAGGAGATCTCTGTGCTGATGAAGACTTCTGACAACTACAGCCCCCTCTTCTCCCTGCCCTCCTTCAACAAGTTCTGCAGAGGCCTGCTGGCTAACGGTGAGCCCCCTACGTCCAGAAAATCTCTATTTTCATCTTGCCTTTCCCACAGGTCAAGCGGCTGATGTTGTTCCTCCTCCTTTTCTGTGCACAGGTCTCAATGAAGACCAGAGTATCTGCCTCCAGACCTGCCACAGTCTGCAGGTCCTCTCCTCCTCTCTGTCCACGGAGCTGCTGCAGAGGTCAACATCAAACTCAACTCCAGCAAAAACTGCTCTCAGAGGGGGATTTCCATTTGGTAATGATTCCCTCTGCTCTGTTCTCCTATCAGGTGTGTGGATGTGTGCAGAGTGCAGTTGGTGCACTCAGCAGTGAGGGTGAGGCAGGCCTACGGCAAGCTGCTCAGGACAATCCCCCTCGATGTGGCTTTAAGGTAAGATTCAGCTCTCTGTTTGACTAAATGATATTACAACTGGAAACACCATGACTGTGTACCAGCTGGTCTATTGAATGAAACACTTTTTGTTGTATTGAATAGTTTTTGGTCAAGGACCTTAAGGCGTAATAACAAAAAAGAAATGTGATCAATTGGTTTAGAAAGTAAATAAGCCTAAAATACTCCAAGTCATGTACAGGGACTAAACTGATAATACAATACAAGTTAAGACTGAAGGAGTCATGTCTTAAGGAAAATCCTTTTCTGGTTTTTAATCTCTTAGTTGCGCCGATTTTTGATATCCAAATGGTTTAACACAAGACAGGTGTCAATGAATGTGTCTGGTGTATGACTTGATGATTGTGTTTCCCCACAGTAACCACAGCCACCCTGAGATGAGGGAGATCTCTCTGGCCATCCGTCACAACATGAGCCGAGCTCCCAGCACCACCTTCCACCCCCAGGACTTCAGCGACCTCATCAGCTTCATCCTGTACGGAGTCCTGCACCGCGGGGGGTACGTCACGGTGACGGAGGCATTTCAAACAAACTCTGTTACTGTTCTCTTACAGTCTCAGACATTTTGAAAGAAATAAAGTCAGTCAACCTTCTAGCAAACATAATGTTCATCCATTAGAAGAGAGAACAGTGGAGTATTTTTCTTCTTCAGGAGGTCAAGTTGATATTTTAATAATACACCATTATTAAAACGATTCCCCACAACCACTGCGTAATTATCCATTACATTTACATATAATATAAATGTGTCTTTGGCACTGGCAAGTAAGATGACATGAATACGTGCAGAATGGTTTGGGTTGGGTTCCTGGATGGCTCAGTCATGGATCCCAGAGAGTCCCTCTGCAGATGAATGTGCGTACCATAGCAGAATGTCTTTTAATGCTGAGCTTCTCATTCCTGTCCGACAGGAAGGACCCCTGGCTGGAGCGCCTGTACTACAGCTGCCAGCGGCTGGAGAAGAGGGACGGCCGAGCGGCTGCAGACAGCTGCAGGCCGGGGGTGGTGCCGCGGGTGCTGCTGAAGACCGAGGCGGTGATGTGGCAGTGGGCCGTGTGGGAGGCTGCTCAGTTCACCGTGCTGTCCAAACTCAGAACCCCGCTGGGCCGCGCTCAGGACACCTTCCAGACCATCGAAGGTAGGAAGTCCAGATCCTCTGTGTCACAGGCACACACAATTCATTTGGGTTTCAAGCCTTTTTTATCTTGGAATGCTATAGCAGGTTGTTACAAACGAATGAGGCTAATGTGCATATGCCATTGTGGGTATTAAGGGGACCCCTCAGAATGTGTGTGATGTGGTCAATATGCCAAAGCCACCTATTAAGCAAAATACATTCTGATAAAGTTGCGTTTTTTTAAAAGAGAGGCAGGGGTCAATACACTGATTTTTAAATCTCTCTGCTGTGTTTGAGAGATCGTAGGGAAATTATCCAATTTCACATAATTGGTCCAAAAAAATATGATTTAGTTGCTGCAATAAATGTGCCATTGTTGAGTATCTGAATCTGCAAAGTAGTGTCTGGCTTATTCATGAAATACTCTTCCTTGACAGTTGGTGATGGGAGGTAGCGCATTAATGCCCTTGTTAATAAAAGACAGTAGAATGAAGTGATGCAGCGCGGCATGTAGGGACAAGACGAACAGTAAAGGATACATATTTGAGAAGGGAAAATGCAGACTCTAAATTGGGTCCCAGACACAATTGTAACCCAGAGGAAAAGCTTAGGATGTGTGGTGGTTTATCTTATGTTTGGATTTACTTTACAAAATGTGTTTTGTTCATGTTCAAAATGTACAGAACAGAAAAACAAGTTGAATGTGCTGTCGTTCAAAATTGATATTTTCTGTATGTATAGAGGCATGTTGTAATTGTCTAATTGTACAATGCTTTGGTAATACTGCAAGTCATGATGCCAGTCCCCTGTTGGACATGACTTGGAGACGTTGTGGTTCAGTGTCTCAAAGCTCCCTTCACTCTCCCCCCGCTGTGTTTCAGGAATGATCCGGAGCCTGGCGGCCCACAGTCTGAACCCGGAGCAGGATGTGGGAGCCTGGGCCGGGGCTGGGGGGGACGGAGATGGTCACCACTCCAATCAGCTGCGCCTGGCTCTGCTGCTGCAGTATGTGGAGAACCTGGAGAAGCTCATGTACAACGCCTACGAGGGCTGCGCCAATGCTCTCACTGCCCCCCCGAAGGTGTGCAACCTGAAGCTCCACACTCCACAGCCTCTTCAGCACTAACATTCAGAAGGAGTGCCGAGACCTTAGAAGACAATTGAAATATCAGTCATGAATAAAGAAGGCTTTGTTAGCTTTAAGGAATATTCCCTTGTCCTGTGTCCCAGGGTATCAGGACCTTCTTCTACACCAACCGGCAGACGTGCCAGGACTGGCTGACGAGGATCCGCCTGGCGCTGATGAGAGTCGGGCTTCTGTCGGGCCAGCCGGCAGTCACCATTCGCCACGGCTTCGACCTGCTGACAGAGATTAAAAACAGCAACACGCAGGTCGGTCCAAACACACTGACTCATGCTCTGCCTTCAGAGGAAGCCCAGTTAGTCCCTGAAGCTTCTGTGTGCACGTCCCTGCTGTGGAACTTCAGGGTGGATAGTTCACATAGTAAAGTGATACTGATTATAAGGGGGTGGGGTCTCTAGGAAATCAGGTTGTTAGGGTTTTCTCAAGATTTGAATGTGTCTTGATTAAGGAACCTGGGAACTATGTGTAACATAGTGACATCACTTTGTGACACTCAAGCTATTGGCTAGCACTCCATCCCATTGTAAGCAGTGTTGGGCAAGTTACTTCCAAAATGTAATATATTACATATTACCTATTACTCTCTTTTGAAAGTAATAAGTTACATTACAATATTACTGTCTCTGAAATGTAATGAGTTACATTACTTTTTAGTTACTTTTTAGTTACTTTCACCAAAATAACTGCAAAAGAATGGCTAAGTATTTTAAATGCTAAAATGTAGTAGTAGTGCAGCTCATTATACATCCAATGAAGGGCAATGTGGTATAACATAACAACTGTAGGCCCTTAAGGCTACTAACAACTTGTATTACACGGCTTAGTTGAATACTCGATTCTGATTGTACATTCTTAACATGTGACACGTTGTTAATACAGTACAGACCACTGTCAAGGACTGTAATGAAGGTTGCTAAGGAGGATCAAGAAAGAGAAAGGAAAAGAGGTTAAAAGACGGAGTGCTGGACGTCAGATAAATCACCAGAAGAAGGCAGAGAGGAAGTAAACACTAACAGGACACGGAATGGGCTCTGTAGTGTGTTCAGTATATGGCCGTGTACAGGCCCGGTTCCAGAACAAAAGTGCATCTGAGATTACAGGGGGCGCAGCAGTAGTAGGTTTCCATGAGCAATAGTGGCCGGCAACAGCAATGAAAAATAGCATTGATGGTCCCCAATGAACAGATTATGGCATTTGTTATGTTTTGAAACCAAGCAAGTGAGAACATTTGAAGTAAGTTAAAAGTGCAATCCTGAAATATTTCATATTGTCCAAAGTGTACTATGGCAAGGAAAAGCACAAAAGCTTCAAAACTGTACTGATACAACAAATGAGAACATATTGTAAATTAAGGCACATATTATTTGAACCAGCTCACGGTTTGAAATGGCAAACATTGAAAAGCAAAAGTATTATTAAAACCATGTAGCCTACTACATCATCACCTTGGTCCCATCATATACTCTGGGAAGAGAATATCTACTGCTTGAAAACTGGTATCACATCATCATGTGAGGTTGACTTTGTGACCTGGAGAACATTTCAGCTGCAACATTAGCTTGTTGATAAGCTTGGGACATGAGATCTTTTTGTAGGCATTCGTGGTGCTATTGTATGCATTATTTTTGACCCAGCATTTCTACAGGCATGGCAGAATATGGCACTATTTTCACACGAATATTCCATTGTCTATTTTTATAGGCCTACACAAGCTGCAAAATGACCGCCTAACCCCACTTTACAGGCGGGGGTACTTGTTTAGATATACCTGGGCAGGCTCTGTTTTGCCGTGGTATCCTGGCACCTGCGGGCCGCAGAGGGGCGGCGTAGTTTCGGGCGAGGAAGACTGCTGCTCCGGGGGCGAGGGCGGCGAGTGGCGGTAGTAAACTCGTGTCCACAACGGAGGGTAACGTGATGTCCCCATCCGACCTGTTGCTACTGTCTGCAGTAGATGCAGTGTTGCTGGCGTTTAGTGATGGTTGCTTTAACCATTTTCGTATAAATGATTATCCGCAGATGTGTGTCACTGCTGTGGAAGCACTTTGGAAATGATGCACGCGCAGCGGAGCAGGTCACGCGCACCTGACACAATCTGTTGTATTTTCGCTCCGTTCTCTGGTGTCGTAATGTCTCGCTATGTTAGTACATTCTTAAAAAACAAAACACCATTTCATTTCGGGTTAAAATGTGTTGTAACTTCGTTACTGAGCTTTGTAACGGGTAATATATTACCCACATTTCATTAGTAATGCGTTACATTACTTCGTTACAGCAAAAAGTAATATATTACTGTAACTCTGTTACTTTTGTAACGCGTTACACCCAACACTGATTGTAAGTGATAGGCTAAGGGGCGGGACATCTCTAAGCGGATGACCAATCACAACGGAGCCGGCCAGCTAACCAATCAGAGCAGACTGGTTTCAGACAGAGGGTGAAAAGAGGTGCTGCAGCACAGGCAGTATGAGAACAATAAAGAGCTTTCTGAACATGAAAGCATGGAGACATGTCCCAGGAGAGAGGAGACATGTCCCAGTAGAGACACTACATACTAATATGAACCTGAAAATTAGCACAATAGGGCCCCTTAAGTAAATACTTAATATAGATAAGGACTGATGTAGATAAATTATACTTTTTAAAAGAAACAATTGACTTCTAGCTTACTGCTGCCCATTAGGCTACAAGCTACAGACATTACTGACAGACATATTAAAAGCTACTAAACAATCACACTTCTTCCAGTTTAGGAGTACATATATAACACCCTAACCCTTTTGAGGTTCCGGACAGCCATAAACAGAGGCAGTTGAAGTTGGATGGCAAAATAAACAAAAACAAATCTATTCCAATCAATTTAATTAAAAAGCTAAATTGTGACACTAGAACTAGTTTTTTTCGATCAATACCTTAAAGACATTCAGCACACATACCTAGCACTAGTGATTTAGATTACACAGGTGTGTGGTTATCTGATGGTATAAACTGGTAGTCTAACTGCATGTTCTGCCTCTCAGGGTCCAGAGATGGAGGTTCCTCTGACGCTGCTGGTGGAGGCTCTGTGTGAACTGCGCTGTCCGGAGGCCATCCAGGGCCTGGCCGCCTGGAGCCTCAGCACCACGGGCCGAAGCCTGGGCTGGCTGCCCTCCGTGGCCCTGCAGGCGGAGGGACGGTGAGCAGCCCCACCTCACACACACATCCTCAGGGCTAAGCATATCCATGTGATTGGTTTGGCTATTTGGTTCCTCTATTTAAAAGTGTGTGTTTGTGTGTTCAGGTTTGAGAAGGCAGCTCTGGAGTATCAGGATCAGCTGTCTGCCGCCACAGGGATGGACTGCAGCATCAAAAGCCCAGAATGCAGTCTGCTCAAAATCTCCAGCAACACCAGCAGCCCCAAACACACCAGCAACGGTAACCAGAGATATCCACAGTATACGCAGGCCAACTACTGTTGTAGTTAATGACCCCGAAATTAAATAAGTTACAAAGATAAATTAATTTGCTAATAGTATAGGGGCCATTAATAGAGCGGTGCAGTGACAGCGGGGTTTGGAATGGCTCCCTCGACAAAAAGCAATGGGATTCTTTCATTTGATTATTGCAGTAAATAATCTCTCTTGCAAAAACACATTTATGATACTTACATATTTTGTGATCGGCAGAAGTAAAAAGCTAACGTTAGGCTATAAAGCAGGGGTGGGGAACCTCTGGCCCCCGGGCCGTATACGGCCCGCGAGACCATTTGGTACGACCCTCGAGGTAATTTATAAACACACGCAAAAAAGAAAAAAATGTAAGAAATCTTGACCGCAAAAAAATTAAACAAGCGAGTAACTGTTTTTCCTGGCCAATGTCAGGGTCCTTGAACACAACACGAGCCTAACGTGTCATCACGTGGTATATGTCTCGTCTGACAGGGGTGCAGTTCTGACGGAGAGCACCAGAACATCGCTCTGGGTCTTCCAAAAATTGCAGAACCCATAAGGAGGCGTACACATGCTGCAGTTTTTGCGTGGCTGTGTCTTTAGTTGAAAGCCCAGTGGCGATCTATTCATCTGCTGTCCTCGACCACTTTGAGCCTGTGTCCCTCTCTTCTCTCTCGGATGTGGTCAAGCACCTGCGGCCGACAAACTGCAGCTCAGATAGCATTCCCTCTCGCCTTCTCAGAGATGTTTTTAATTCAGTTGGAGCAAGTATTTTATTACTTTTAAATACCTCTCTTGGCTCAGGATGTGTCCCAGCTGCCTTCAAACATGCCGTGGTAAAGCCACTACTTAAAAAGAAAAATCTCGACCCTTCCATTCTCGCACATTTTAGGCCCATCTCCCAGCTACCCTTTATATCCAAAGTTCTGGAGCGAGTAGTCTATGCCCAGCTGCAGTCTTTTTTAACTACGCATGGAATCCATGAAAAGTTTCAGTCTGGCTTTAAACCTACAGTATGCATAGCACTGAAACAGCCCTTTTAAGAGTTTTCAATGATCTGCTCCTAGCCGCCGACTCAGGTAGCCCAGCTGTCTTGGTGCTGTTAGACCTGACAGCTGCCTTCGACACAGTGGACCATAGCATCCTGTTGTCACGGCTTGAACAGTCCGCTGGCATCACAGGCTCTGCCCTTGCATGGTTCAGGTCCTACCTGACAGACCATAGCTTTTCAGTGCAACTGGGTGCCTTCTCATCTGCCAAAGCCCCTCTTACCTGTGGGGTTCCCCAAGGCTCGATTCTGGGCCCCATCCTGTTTTTACTTTACATGCTTCCCCTGGGTTCAATCCTCACAAAACACAATGTCCCCTTCCATTGTTATGCAGATGATGTGCAAATCTATCTACCTCTCAATTCCCATGAAAACTCTTTACAGCTACTGATGGACTGCTTGACAGAGGTCAAATCCTGGCTGAGCCAACATTTCCTCAACCTCAACGAGAGTAAGACTGAGGTCATCTTTTTTGGACCCCAACCTCCAGCCACCCCAGTTGATACTCTGGGCTCCCTCAAAAAAAACATCCTCCCCTCTGTCAAGAACCTTGGAGTGACCTTCGATAGCACTTTTAAATTTGATAAGCAGGTCAGCAGCGTAGTTCAAACCTGCTTTTTTAAAATACGACTATTGGCTAAGACCAAGTCGTTTTTATCTTTTAAAGACTTGGAAAGGGTTATCAACGCCTTTGTTACCTCAAGGTTGGATTACTGCAATGCTCTGTATGTGGGTATGGACCAGGCCTCAATTAGACGCCTGCAGCTAGTGCAGAATGCAGCTGCACGTCTTCTTACTGGCCACAAAAAACGTGGCCACATCACCCCAATTCTGGCCTCACTGCACTGGCTTCCAATTCGGTTCCGAATTGATTTTAAACTCCTTTTATTTGTTTTTAAAGCACTAAATGGGCTGGCTCCGGCCTATATAGCTGAACTCCTCCAGCGCTACACCCCAACCAGAGCCTTAAGGTCAGCTGACCAGCTGCTGCTGGTAGTGCCTAAGACCAGGCTCAAAACCCGAGGGCACCGAGCCTTCGCAGCAGCTGGCCCCAGGCTCTGGAACACTCTGCCCCTCCATGTGAGGTCGGCCCAGACCCTGTTTTTTTTTTTAAATCAACCCTAAAAACGCACTTCTTCTCTCTGGCCTTCTAGTCAGAGCGGAGCACGACTCCTGACATTTCGCTGTGTGTTATTTTGTATTTGTGCTGTTGTTTTTGTTGTAAAGTGTTTTTATTGTATGTACAGCACTTTGGGCTCGACCAAAAATCGTTTTAAAATGTGCTCTATAAATAAAACTTGATTTGATCTGTCATACTGATCATACAGTCAATAACTTTGTTGTTATTAGCATCTGGTTAGCTAGCTATGCTAACGAATATAAGAAGCTTTTTCTACAACCAGTGAGTTAAAGGCACATCTTTATATGATCATTATAGTTATAAAAAAATAAGAGAATAAAGTGTATGGGTATAAAATACTATATGACAGTAAAGAAAAGTTGTTATTAATAAACAAGAATACAGTTTAAAAGGAGAGTGATCTGTAAAATATCCATAAAGAAAAAGAAAATCTGTTTACAGTTCTGTTTCATATGGGTGTTGAGAGATGTATCCATAGATCTCTTAATGTTGCTCTCAAAGTGCACCAGATTGATGCTTTTAACTTCAACATTCAAAAAAAATGTCCCAGGAGCATGCCCCTGGACCCCCCTAGAGGAGGTTAGGTCCCCCCCCCCACTTAAATCATGTTCACATGGATAGGAAATTAAATACATTTGCACACATCTTGTGTCCATATCTTTCTGTTGTGGTGGTCATGCCACACCGTGCACGTGCATGCATGCGCGAGTCATGGTAAAATATCTGGATTGAGAGGTTGCTTTTTCTTTGCACAGCATGAAAGAAAGGCCAAATGAATGGGCTGTGATTTTAGTGTTTTTAAGCAGAGGTCAATGATTTGTACGGCCCTCGGAGGATGTTGAAAAAATTGAAATGGCCCTTGAGAGGAAAAAGGTTCCCCACCCCTGATCTAAAGGAACAGCATCACTAGCTAAAGGCGTCTAAAGTTAGGCGTGATGACGTTTCTCATTTAGACACTTGTTTGCAACCAAGTGTCTAATCTCTTCAGCTTGTTTTAACCATAGACCTTATTTCATATTTATAACCAAAAGAACATCAACAAAAAGTTCATTTGGAAATGAGGGAGCCTGAAAGTGCTAAAAGCTAACTAATCCCCAGGTATAAGACTCATTCCTGCACCACCCTATAACTTACTCTGTGTAGCAGAAATGTGATGAAGCAGTCACTAACATCCCCATCATATCAGCTAGTTGTAAGATCAATAAAGTCAGTGAACGTAGAGTTGCCAGGTCCTTAGCTTCACCACCACTAACAATAATGTCCCTGTATTTTAGCTTGTTTAATAATGGCATGGGGTGAGATGGCAAAATAATGTTCTAAATGATAACCTTTTTATAATTTGCTGTAGTGTATGATTTGTTGGATACTACTGTTAAGACTAACGTTGTCATTGGACTGCTGCTTTTTAATAGTTTTTTTTTGGGCGGGTTCCTCTAAAAGGGGACAACAGGAAGATGGTGCTGCTGAAGTCCAGCGAGTGCTCTCCTGAGGTGATCAACTTCCTGGCCAACAAGGCGTGTCAGTGTTACGTGGCGCTCTGTGATTGGTCCTCTGTGAAGGAGTGGCAGGCCGCCATCAACGGCCTCAAACAGAACTCCACCAACCCCGTCGGCATCAACCTGAGGACGGACTTCAACTACATCCAGGCGCTGAGCCGCTTTGAGGAGGGGGACCTGGCAGAGTGTGGGGCTCAGCTGGAGCTGCTGCCGGGGGAGGACTGCAGCGCGCTGAGCAGCAGCAAGGACAAGCTGGGTGAGAGACGGCACACACATACTCTTTGAACTGTAAATACTGTAGCTTTTTATACTAAAAGATGAAATGTAATGGTATTTATAGTAGCTTTAAAGAGTTTGTTGTGGCATTTTAGCACTCACAACAGGAAAGAATGAAACAGAGAGGAATCACTCAAACGCAAACACAGATATAGTTGATCAATTATTATTTAATTGTACAACAATCAATAATAATGAGGAAACATTACCTTTGCTCTCAAGCAGTGATAGTAATGCTCCAGACTAAAAATATCTTGTGTACTTTATACATGTAAAACACACACGAACATACAGCTAACAGACGAACATAGATTAGTCGATATGTTAATATGTTCCAGATGTCGAAAGCTCATTATCTCATGACGTCTTTAGGAGTAATTCATATCTTATCAGGATTATGAATTTCCCAATTAACAAAGCATATATATATATATATATATATATATATATATATATACGTTTGCACATGAACGCACATACAATTTTCCTTACATTTACTAACACACAAACCTCTATAATGATGATTATAATCTAATCAGCCTCTTTGTACTTCCTCTCACCCCTAATAATTGCGGAGGAGACGATGGGCCTCTCTAAATCTGGAAACTGTAATTCAATAACATACAGTTCTTATATACAGGGGTGCACATAACTGGTACGCATGCGCGGCAAAAATCTGAAATGCGTACCGTCACTTGTGTCACAAAGCGCATTTGCGTACCGACGTACTTGTGAAGCTTTTCCAGAAGGCGGTTAGATCACCGTACGACAGAGGGGGCTGCTTCTCAGGTCGACTATTTTCATTTCCCCGCTCCTCGGTCCTCGCTCTCACCGGAAGTTGATTTGTCTGCGCCATCTTGAGTAGCGTCCCATGGCTCTTATTTCTGCTGGAGGATCGAGGAGCGATAATGGAGGAGCGATAATGGAGGAACCACCAGACCATCCTCCGATGAAATCCTCAGATACTCGCCCTGCCCCCTTACTGTGTATCGCTCACTGATTGGACGATGCAGTGCATGCACTGATCTCATGCTTCTTGACATGAGAGCAGTTTCTCAGCGGAGTGAAGAAAATACATGAACCTCACGGGAGTCACTCCTCAGTCTATACAGTGTTTTGTTTAAATTAATGCATCATTTAGTTACAAATATGTGATATATCTGAACCACAAAGTGGACACAAATCATTTTATTCATTTTTTGGAAACATTTTGATGATCGCTTTTTTCGTTTATACATTTTAAGAATGGCGTTTATCTTTTTTGAGAATGAGTTCTTATTTTATTTAATGTATTTGGGTCTACAACAGATGATACACATGTTTGTGTCAGTACATGTGTACGAACAGAGGCGGGTGTGTGTGTGTGTGTGTGTGTGTGTGTGTGTGTGTGTGTGTGTGTGTAAATAACGGGGACAGAGCTGGCTGCTGTCAGACGATCAGCTGTGCGTCACAAACGGACGTCGCTTCACGTGACGCTCCGGAGGAAAGGACGTCCCATGGCTCTTAAAACTAATTTCCCTGCTTCTCGTGGTTTCCTTGCATCCCTCCATGCTTCCCTGGTGGGAGGGACTAAACGCAGGGAAACCATTTAATCGACCTGAGAAGCAGCCAGTCGGTCTCCGTGTGCACAGACGGGGCTGCTGTTAACGTCGGTCTGTACAACGGAACTGTGCCAAAACTACGCCAACCGGCTGCGGAGGGAGACTCCCACTTCACTGGGGAACTGCGCTAAAACAGCTGATCACAACGGTCACGCTCTGTGGTCACGAAGTACTCCACTAGCCCCTCCCCCCAGACCCGGCGTCATGGGCGGGCACCATGGGGCCGGGCCCGCCCATCCAGGATTTGGGCCCGCTGTTTTAATCGGGGCTGAATACAACATTTTAATTGTTTTATTTGTATGTTTATTGTTATTTGTAGGGCTTTGTCCTAATATTTATTTCTGTATTAAACTATGTTGAAAGATTAGTTTAATATCATTTTTTTATGAAATTCTGAATGAAAGGCTGCGCGCGAGACTGGTTTTACGCTGGGTTGAGTGGTGTGGGTTTTTGAGTGAGATGCGGCACAGCAGCCTGTCAGTTTACTCTTGCTAGGTTTGTAATAGTCCTTTATGCTTTTGTCATGGCCTGGCTCTTGGCCATAACAAAAAGCGTGGGAAGGACAAGAATATATATAGAAAAAGGTATTTATTTGGCAAAAACGTAGTGTGGCCAAAAACAAACATAAGGACAAGGCAAAAAAGGAATAAGCGCCGCTGCTCTCCGAGGTCCGGTCCTCTGGGGAGAGAGAGATCGAGGCTCTGGCTCAGGCCTCTTAATCCTCCGGTGCCAGCCGTCAGGTGTCCTCAATCAGTGCGTCAGGTGTCCTCAATCAGTGCGTCAGGTGCCCTCAATCAGTGCGGCCACAAGCAGAGGAGAAACATTAAAGGGCCATACACACTAGGGATGCCAGCGATTATTCGAATAATCGTTACAGTCTCCATAATCGAAAATTATTTTGAATTTTTTAAATTATTATTTATGTTTTTATTTTTTTTCCTGGCTTAGTTTCAACCAAAATATAGACTAATTCTAATAATAGTAATAGTATTAATAATTGTAAATGGCCATTGGTCACACCACCAGTTTGTTTTACTGTAAACTTGGAGGAAGCCAGCAGTGCAGGCTGCGCAGAGTGCAGACTGCTGCAGCCTGCTACACACCGACCCCGCCCCCCTCACCGTCACGGCGATATACAGAACAGTGAGAACAACACAACTAAAGATGAACAAAGCGGTACGTCCAAAGAAGAGTTCCTCGTGGATCTACTTCAAACTGAGAAGTGCAAATGAAAAAAGAAAGGATAAAAAAAATTAGAGCCGTTAAACGTTTTTTATTTTCCTCTCCCGCGGGGGGGTTGTGCGCGCGGCGGCGATTAATCGATTAATATTCGCCAGGGCTGTCCGATTTTCGATTTTGTTCATGGTCAGTTTCTGGCATCCCTAATACACACCACAGGAGACCAAAGCAGGGGTCCTCACACTATAATAATAATACATTACATTTATAAAGCGTTGACCGCAGCTCATGGAGAGTAATAAGGTATCGATACATGCGTTTTAAGATGCGGGCTTGCATACACACAGTATCACTCCGCAGCCGCACCACATCAGTAACGTCCTGATAGTATATGTGCGCGGCACTATATACTACAAGGTTAGTTTGGCTTTTATCATTTATATTTATCTGCAACAATGGATATCAGGAAGTGGTTCACGAAAGGAATATGGCAACTCAGCGCCAGATGCAGGCACATTAGAAGAAATCAGTTGCGTTACCAACGAGCTAGCAAGCCAGCCAGGGACAAGGGAGGCTGGTAATCAATTATATTTTGAAGAGAAATTGACTCAAGCCGGCTCTCTCACAAACTCCGGCTCTGTGCACAAGCAGACCGCTGCACATGCTCTCTGCCTCTCTCTCTCTCTCTCTCTCTCTCTCTCCCTTTCTCTCCATCGCTCATAACTTTGAGTGGAGCCAGAAGTTGGAGTACCAAACACTGACTCCAGGTACTCATCTGAGTACCTCACTGAGAAAGTGATGTGCACCCCTGATTATATAGTTATATTGAGAAGCCTGACATAACAAGTTAGATTGCATATTAGTTGTCAGCATTTCGGTTACAAATAATTTGTGCTGTTTAATGTGACTGGTAAGATTTCAATATACCGGACGGATGGGAAAAATTGTTAAATAGTATGCGTTTATTATTGAGCTTTTTTTTTTACAAAAAAGGAATAAGTGCCGCTGCTCTCCGAGGTCCGGTCCTCTGGGGAGAGAGAGATCGAGGCTCTTGAACAATTGTGTTCATGGCAGATTATTTTAACTGGATAATATGACCGGAGAGATGCTGAGGTGTACTTGAGCAAGTCACCAAACCCCTTACTACTCTGGGGGAGTAAGGGGTTTGGTGGGTTTACACCTTTTTAAATGTGTAACAGTCCTATTTGTACAAATGCATGTGTGCATTTCTGGCCTTTGTGTGAATGAATGTCAAATAACAGGCAACATTGAATTTACCCTCTGATTCATAAAGTATGTCTTCTTGCTACAATACTGCTTTATTGATAAAGCACTTTAAAACCTCTAGACCAAAGTGCAGTTCAGAGAAATATATTGTTTTTTTTGAATAAACAAGAATACAACATTATACCATTTAAATGCAACATTCTAAAAGGGGTCGACAGAAAGGAGGAAAGGTGAGTTTTAAGAAGCGATTTAAAAAAACAGACAATGTTGAGGCCTGTCTAATGTGAAGGGAATGGTCGGTCCACAGTTTAGGGGCTGCAGCAGCGAAAGCGACCCTGTCAGCATCACCCTGAGGACAGATTTGGATGAGTTTGTTCTTCTAAATGTTCTTGTGTGCCTTTGCTGGTCAGATCTGAAGCGGCTGCTGCCCTCCATCAGTCCTGATCCTATGGAGCTACAGAGAGCCATCGAGGTGCAGCTCCTCCGCAGCTCTGTGAGCGCCATGAGCAAAGCCCTGCAGCAGGAGCAGAGGACCGCAGCCAACCCAGAGTGAGTAGCCTATAGGGGAAAGCAAAATCCCTCATCGGTATAGCTTTGACTCAACAGATGTAGTTTGTATGATGTCCGACCCTGCCATGGTTTGTATTTATGGAGGTTTTTATAGTTGTTCTGAAAGGCCTCACTGAAAGGAAACCATAGTGTTGCACTTGGTTGTAAACACAGTGCCATCATTCTGCAACCAATGCCTACAATTGAATGATCCAATGCCAGTTTCTATACTAATTGGTACTAGGTTATTTTAGTCCCTCCTTTTTTTAATTACATTGGATTTAGCTGACGCTTTTATCCAAAGCGACTTACAAAAAGTGCATTCGGCCAAGAAGATACAAACTTGAAGAAAACAGAATCATATAAGTACATCAGGTTTCATAGAGCCAAAACATTTCAAGTGCTACTCAACTGGCTTTAGATAAGCCAGTCCTTTATTAGTATATAAGTGCTTTGTTAGTAATTCTATCGCTCGAAGTGGAGTCGAAAGAGATGAGTTTTCAGTCTGCTCCGGAAGATGTGTAGGCTTTCTGCTGTCCTGATTTCAATGGGGAGCTCATTCCACCATTTTGGAGCCAGGATAGCAAACCCACGTGTTTTTGCTGATGGGAACTTGGGTCCCCCTCGCAGCGAGGGTGCAGCGAGTTGTTTGGCTGATGCAGAGCGGAGTGCACATGCTGGGGTGTACAGTTTAACCATGTCCTGGATGTAGGAACGGCCAGATCCATTCGCAGCATGGTACGCAAGTACCAGTGTCTTGAAGTGGATTCTAGCAGTTACTGGAAGCCAGTGAAGGGAGCGGAGGAGCGGCGTGGTGTGGGAACATTTAGGAAGGTTGAAGACCAGACGAGCAGCTGCATTCTGGATGAGCTGCAGAGGTCGGATGGCACATGCAGGTAGACCAGCCAGGAGGGAGTTGCAGTAGTCTAGGCGTGAGATGACGAGAGCCTGGACCAGAACCTGCGTGGCTTTCTGGGTCAGCTGGGGACGTATCCTCCTGATGTTGTAAAGAGTGTATCTGCAGCAGCGGGTTGTTGCAGCGATGTTTGCAGTGAAGGACAGTTTGTTATCTAGGGTCACACCCAGATTCCTTGCAGTCTGAGTCGGGGAAACAACAGAGGGGCCAATGTTGATTGTTAGGTCAAGAGTGGGACAATCTTTTCCCGGAAGGTTGAGCTTGAGGTGGTGAGCAGACATCCACTGAGAGATGTCTGCTAGACGAGCAGAGATGCGTGCGACGACCTGGGTCTCTGAGCGGGGAAAGGACAGAATTAATTGGGTGTCGTCAGCGTAGCAGTGGTATGAACAACCATGCGGCCTAATGACTGATCCGAGCAAGTTTGTGTACAAGGAGAAGAGGAGGGGACCAAGGACAGAGCCCTGAGGGACCCCTGTAGTTAATTGACAAGGGTCGGACTCGGACCCTCCAAGTTACCCTGTAGGTGTGGTCTTTAGGCGCTTTCACACCGCAGTACTTTTCCCACAAAGGTTCATCTGAACTTAGTTCCTGAGAACTCTTTAGTTCTCATGAACTAAGTTCAGATCGCGTTCACACTGGAATAAGTTCCTGGGGAAGGATTAGGCAAATTAAGCCGCCGACGTTACTTCTTCTTCTGCTTTGGGTTTACTGGCAGGCCGCAAACAACTTCACGGCGTATACTGCCACCCGAAGTCCCCGGCCGGAAGTCCCCGGGGTTGGGGACTGGCTTCAGTAGAAGCTGCTGGGACACCATGTTTTATTTTGTGTTGCCATAAGTTAGTCTCTCTGCGTTTCTGCGCTGGGCTAATGCTAATGCTAATAACGCAATGCGAGGATAATAAAATGGCGGCTTCACAACACTTTTTGGGAGTTTTACGGGGCGTGGTTTCTAATCCGCCCAGCCAATCAGACATAGGAACCTTTTTCTCCCACGAAAGTACCTGCTCTCTAGCAGGGACGGAAAAAAGGGGGTAAAAAGGTTCTGATGAACTTATTTTTGCTCCGGATTTTTTTGGTGTGAATGCAACATTTCGGAACTATATCGGAAATAAAATGGGAAAAGTACTGCGGTGTGAAAGCGCCGTTTGAGGTGAGGAGGGAAAGTGCAGAGCCTGAGACTCCAAGTTCTTGGAGAGTGCGAAGGAGGATCTGATGGTTCACCGTGTGGAATGCAGCAGACAGGTCC
>CALSBZ010046912.1:94976-115447 GCA_943591055.1 Gobionotothen gibberifrons | reverse complement strand
TACACGACACGCCCACCTGACACTATGGTGGCTGAGAGACATTGACATGCCCCCTACACGACACGCCCACCTGACACGACACTAAGGTGGCTGAGAGACATTGATACCGTACATGGCAGATTAAAAACGAATTGCAAATGTTATTGTAGCATTTTAAGCAACTATCAGGCAAATTCATTAATAATCTAGTAGTCTATCCGTTTGAGACACAACAGTATATGACTTTAAGCACAAATCATTTTGTCTAATTAATACATTAAAACAAAAAGGGGGCTTAGTAAACTTAATTTGTTCGTACATATAAAATAGGTAATAATGAGATCATCTATTAATTATGTTTGTCTAACTGCTACACATGTAGATATTTATGAACATCTAAATATAGTTGTTAAAGGTTTTAATATATCACATCATGGGGTCATTAAGGTTTCAAACGGGTTCATGTAAGGTAGGCCTACTATAACATGAAAACATGATTTTTAAAACTAATTTCTGAATCTCAGACCTGTAGTTTGGTGTATTATTGATGTGGGCTGGACACCCCTTCACAATGATCATCATTTACTTTTTTTTGGATCAAATTAGGAGGGCCAGTCAGGCCACTAATGAGCTCAATAATTCACATGTATTATTACTTAAATTAAGAGTACTAGGCGTCTATTACAAAACCTTTGAAGGAATCTTCATGCATTCTGAATGTTTCTCTACTTTAAAAAACAGGCTTCATGGCTCAAGATCCTGTTCATACTAATTTGTGAATTTAACATCCATATTCACTCTTCAAAACTGAAACAAAACCAACATTTTTTTTAAAGCATTGCAGGCCTAAAGCTCCATGTCAGTGACCTATATTTAATTTCTTCCATCAAACTTTAAAAATGGCAAACGGCATGTTTTTAAAGATTTCATCTTTTAAGAAACGAAATATCAACTTTGAACAGAAGGGTTTAAAAACAAGTTTTTAATGCAAATAAACTTGAAACATAAACCTGTTTGTCATTTCAAAATTCAATTTTATTGTCTGCGTGAAAGGCACAGTAGGCTATGAGGAAATACATAAACATTCAAAAATTCGTACAAAATTCGTACAATTACAAAGTCGTACAATATATACCATGTGCTACAATCGATTAAGTATGATGAGAGTTTTCAGCCCGCGACCCCCAAAATAACAGTGCCAGAGACTGGTGACCCCCGGTGGGATAGTGATCTCCAGTGTGCTGGGCAGTGTGGCAGCGGAAGGAGCTGAGGGCACCACCGGAGGAGAGGCGAGCGATGACAGCAGCATCACCGTGGTGCAGAAAGGGGTACCTGGGCACGGCCTGCCCCCCCACACAGACTGAGGGGGCTTGTTACACGGAGCCCATCACCGCGGAATCTGCCGTACCGAGAGTTTGTTCCAGCCTGCGGCGGTCCCTCCTTAAACAAATAAATAAAAACCTTTAAAATAAAACATTCATCTTAACAGATAAGATTTGATCATTTATTTTAAACGTCAGATATGTATGTATATATGTATATTAGGGATGCACGATATTGGTTTTTTGAAACCGATACCGATAACTTCCTGCTTCTCAAGACCGATAACCGATAATAATATTATATATATATATATTAAATGTACCTGTAGTTTTTGCACACCTGGTGGTAGACTAGTAGTGAGCAAATGACATGAGCATTACTACTATGAACAAAACAAAGCCAAGAACAGTTTTGACTCTTCAAAGTGACTATATTTATTTCCCCAAATAAACATAATTGAGTTAATCAGTCAATGTTTGTAGTCTTTGTCCAGCCACTGCGCCGTCAGACCTAGCATGCCAACGGGGCTAACATCACTGGTCCGTGGGGAAACTTATGTCCCTTATATCGTTATCGATCAGAGTATGAAGGAGTGTGCATTGCATTTGTTAATACAAATAGCAAGCGAACTATCTAACTCTGAAACTTTGAAATAGTCCCATACTACCGACGACATGTTTGTTTACTGTCCTGGATTCACGGCTGCACACCATTTACTTCACAGCCAGGCATGAGTTAGGGAGCGCTGGATTTGTGAAAAACTCCCCTCTTCCTAAACCACTAATACCACAGTACTGGCAAACGGGAGGAGCCGAGTGAAAAACAAGCGCCCCTCATCCCAATCCACCCACACCGCAGTATTCTTTTCTTTTTTTGTACCCAAAAAATATATTGTATATTATCGGGGCTATTAATACTTTTATCGGGTTTATCGGGATGACGTCATAATTCCAAATATCGGGCCGATAATTATCATGCACCACTAATGTATATACATATCAGTTTTCCCCTACCATTGTCTTGGAGGGGCGCCCCGCCCTGAAATTCAAGGTGTTTAAAAAAAAAAAAAAATGTTGAACCAAATTGCAACTAATCTATATCTACTCTCACTTTACACATTGAACATGTGCTCTTTTATTAAATAAACTAAACGCTTTCATTTTAAGTTGTGAGTTCAGTGTTTTTGACCCTAAGAAACACTGATGCATTAATCAATAACAATAGCTCCTCTCTCTGCTCCAGAGGATTTAAAAAAAAAATATCTCAATGAACAACACACGTCACCAAGATGGCCGTCACTACTGTCTTGTCAACAAAAGGATTGACTACCCTCACTATCACCACAATGAAACACGTCCAGAAGAATGTCATGCAAAGCTGCCTGCCTTTCTTTGATTCTCTCTGAACGGCCTGATCTTTTTAATGTTTAATGTCAACCATTTGTGCAGATAGCATGACGTAGAACAGATCGGCGATCGCCGATGCTCGCGTTAGCGTCAGCATTAGCATTTCTCCCCCAGGCTTAAATTGTGTATTATAGAATGATCACACCGGTGTGACAGCACTCTTCAAAGGGTTCACGAAATATGACTACTACTCTTACTGTTTAACATGTTAGGTTACTTGATGTTACTTATTGTTAAGGCTAATAAAAATGACACGGCTGTAATGCTAACTAACGTGCTAGCTACTAGCTAGGTAGCTAACTTGATCCAGCCACTCCTGTTCCTTTCATCAGACGGGAGGCGAAAGAACGAGCAAGACCCATTGCTGGTATGATAACAACCTGGTACTAAGCACACAGGCATCTTGTTAAAGTTATCTTATCTTAGCCAGCGCCATATAGATAGATGATATCTATATGGCGCTGATCTTAGCTATCTCTTAGTGGAGGAAAACAATGGTGACATCACTTACGCGACTCTGGGATTTGTAGTCTTTCTAGTTTCGTATTTTTCATCGTCTTATATTTCAACAGTTTTACGAGAAACTGTGACTTTCTTTACATGGAAAGGATTGTTTAAGATTGGCAAACATCATATGTGTAATTCGTGGCACAATTCAAACGGGATCAAAAGATAACGTTTCTCTCAAGAACAAACTCGGAACAGCGCCAAAGTTTCGCAGCAGCGAGGCTCCGGTGTTATGCATGGCCCCCCCCCCACACCCCCGTTGACAGTTCTCTCTGCCCCCCAGAGTGTAAAGGCTGACGGGGTTATACTACATTTTGACGGATATTTTACAATCCTGTCCGTCAAAATGACGGGCAGCGAAAAAATCTAGCGCAACCTCTGATCGTTACATCCCTAAAGGTGACTAAAAATGGTCACTGTTCGGTACATTTTCGGTACAGCAGAAAAAATGATCACAAAACAACATATTTTTTGTTTTTTTTTAATTATTATTAAACTGTGAATAATGTATTCACTCAAATAAATACCAAATATATTCAAATAAACATTAAGGTGCAGCATTTCGATGAACTGAAATAATCTGTACTTTCGAGCTCAACTTTATCTGCGTTCGCCATTTCGACAGTTCCTCAAATTACTGACTACATTTGAACCCATCCCTGTGACCAGCTCTCATAGTATGCCTCTCGTCCAATGAAATGACTTTGTCGCACTATGACACGTTGAACCCAATGGGAGCAAATTACACTGAATGCTGCGACGCTGCACCTGAGATTACTTCCAAAAAGTTGTTCACGTTCTCAATTCTTTACGTTTAATGTTATATCCGTTCGGTACACTTCGGTACACACGTGTACCGAACCAAAGGGCCCATACCGAATATTTTCGGTACAAATACGTATACCGTTACACCCCCAATGGTCACACATGCAGAGGACGCAGCACACACAGTGAAAATGGCCTCTGAATTGAACCCATCCTAGTACCCATCTAGTACTAGGAGCAGTGGGCAGGTATTGTACAGCGCCCGGGAGCAATGGGAGTGGGGGGGGAGTGTCCGGTGCCTTGCTCAAGGGCACCACGGCAGGGCCCAGGAAGGACCTCTCCAAGTGCCAGTCCACACTCCATATTTAGGTCTGGTCGGGGACTTGAACCAGCGACCCTACAGCTCCCAGTCCAAGCCCCTACTGACTGAGCCACTGCCGGTCAATATGTTTTTGGCATTTTGAAAGAGAGCATGTCTAGATACAAGTCTATTCTATTGCTGATTTGTGCCGCACAACATAACAACGTTTTAATCTGATCTGTTTCCACGTTGTTTGCGTCACCAGGGAAGAGCCTGAGGGTGCCGGAGAAGGTCCCCTTCAGGATGACCCACAACATAGAGACGGCTCTGGGAGTGACGGGGGTGGAGGGCATCTTCAGGCTGTCCTGTGAACAGGTAACTGTCCTTTCACACTCCCAGGCCCCATCACACTCACACTGAACTGTGTCGTGCTTACAGTTCAGGACTTCATTGTTAAACCATTTGTAAACTTGCTGAAGCCAAAGAGTGTGCTTGGATTAGTTTTTTTTGATGTTTCTGGAGTGCTGAAGATGATGGTGTGATTCCAGGTGGTGCAGATGATGCGTCGGGGCAGAGAGACCCTGCTGACCCTGCTGGAGGCCTTCGTTTACGACCCCCTGGTGGACTGGACGGCCGGGGGGGAGGTGGGCTTCGCTGGCGCCGTGTACGGAGGAGGAGGCCAGCAGGCTGACAGCAAGCAGAGCAAGAGGGAGATGGAGAGAGACATCACCCGCTCCCTGTTCTCCTCCAGGGTGGCTGAGATCAAGGTGAGGTCCAACAGGAGCAGAGTGTATGAATGAGTCCTCCACTAAAGAGAGGACCATCTGAGTACGGGATAAAAGTACAACACTCATCGGCAGCAACATCCAGTCTCTGCCCGGCCCATCTGCTCATTGAAATGGTCTTTGTTATAATAAAGAAAGACACGGCATGAACATGCTTCTATTCTCATTTCTACATTGACGTCACCAGCGCTATGTAGACTCATGCCTTAAGAGAGAGTGTGTGTGTGTGTGTGTGTGTGTAGGTGAACTGGTTTAAGAATCGAGACGAGATGCTGGCCGTGCTGCCGCAGGTGGAGGAGGCTGTGGAGGAGTACTTAGTCCTGCAGGAGCTGCTCTGCCAGGGGGAGAAACTGCAGGCAAAACTACAGGAGGAGATGGCCTTCCTGGAGGGGGCCGAGAACCATCAGGACCACCTGATCCTCACCCTGGAGCACAGGTCTGACACCACAGCACTATACTATGTTAATATTATATTCCAAATCCATGTTAGATGAATCTTGAAGTCATTTTCCATTCAGATTGTAGGACATTTAAAAAAACATTAAGGTTAATATGTCCCCTCAGTGCAGGGGAGCAGCTCATATGAGTGTATTCTGAAAGGGTATTTACCCCCCCTCTTCCTCCCCACAGGTACTCTGAACACACCCAGCTGCAGTCGAGGCAGCGCACCGTGCAGGAGGCCATCCAGAGCAAGCTGTCGGACCTGGACCAGTGGATCTCTCAGTACCAGGCGGCGTTCTCCAACCTGGAGGCCACGCAGCTGGCCAGCCTGCTGCAGGACATCAGCAGCCCCATAGATCTGGGTCAGTCCCACAGGAAGTGATGCAAGCAGGTGGAATGGATCAGCTTGTTAAAAATGTGCAATTTCTTAAGTGCATTTTTGCATAAAATTGCTGTGTCTCAATTAAGAAACTCAGTGAACACTGATGCAGTGATTGCATTTGAACGCCTAGCAACCGTATGTTTTGCAGTCATTAGACTGCTCAATTAACCCTTTGAATTGGGGGCTTTTTTCAAATCCACTTTAGTGGTACATTTATTAAATGGTGAAGAAAACCCACATGTTAAACTTTTATTTGTAAAGCAGCCACAATCACGGCTTATCGTGTAACGCCGTAATGTAGCCAAGATGGTGATCATTGAGTGTAAACTTTTTAAATGCGAGTGCACCATTCTGATTCTTATAGTGCATTTTGCCATATTCAACAATGGGATGCACTCCTAACATTCAAAATGGCAATTGTTAGCACAGATGACATACATTGATTCACAGGCACTTTCCCTCAGTCTTGTCTTAAGCTTCTGTTACGTGGTGCCTTTATTATTGAGTGTTGACTTTACATTATAGAAAGTACTGGGAAAACTTTGACAAAGATATCTAATAACTCCAAACTTTTTTCCTGGAACCACTGCCCTGTTCATGTGTCATGGGTGTCCATTTGTTTACTGTCTATAAATCAGTGTGGTGGAGTAGTATTCTTAAAGGTGCCACATGGAGCGTGTTGTATTGGTGTTCCTGATTGTCCCTCTCCTCAGGTCCCCCCAGCTATGTCCCAGCGACGGCCTTCCTGCAGAACGCGGGCCAGGCCCACCTGATCAGCCAGTGTGAGAGCCTGGAGGCGGAGGTGAGCGCCCTGCTGCAGCAGCGCCGGGGGGCCCTGCGCGGCTGCCTGGAGCAGCTGCACAGCTACGCCACAGTGGCTCTGCTGTACCCCAGAGCCACCCTGCTGCTGCACCGCGCACACCAGTGGAAGGCCTGGCTGGAGGAGCTGCTGAGGGACATGACGGTGGAGCACTGCCAGCTCATCTACAGACAGTAAGCTGCTCGGACCCTTTTCTGCATGCTACCATCGGGTTCATGGCTTATAATAAACTGTTACTATTGGCTCGCGCTGAATGAACGAGCTGGCTAACAGTGTGTATAAACACACACCTGAGGGGCTCATTGTTTAGAACATGAGTGTCCAACATACGGGATGACTTTGCAAAGTGTATATATTCAATTTGAAGACATTAACTGCAATTTTCACAACTTTGATGTATTTTGTATACATTTGACTAGGCATAACTGAGCCTTCTTGCTTAATAGGAATTCATTCCTACATGTAGAAATGTATGTAAAATAATTTTCTACATGTCGACAATTTTTTTTAGATCCTAAAGTAAAATACTATGTTGTTCAGTTCCAGATCCAAGAAATCTTGTTGAAATTGCCCTTATTTTTTCTTTAATGTTGTTCATAATGTATTTGTAAAATCATAGTTCCTTCATTGTGAACATTTTCAAAATGTATTTTTTGCACCAAAACCAAGGGATCAATTTGGAGTTGTCCTTATTTATAGGTTATTATGCTATGATTTTACTGGTCCAGCCCACTTTGAGAACACATGTGGCTGTATGTGGCCCCTGAACTCAGGCCCCGGCCACACAAGGACGGTAACGGCTAAACGCATAGGATTAACGCAAACGCAATCGCAAAAAAGCTTCCGTCCACACGCAATAGACACCGGAACGTTTCTGTCCACACGAGACAGCTCCGTTTAGCTCCAACCGCTGGAGAAGCTGCAGTACATATGCAGGAGCCTGTACGTGGCGCTGTAACTTCCTCCACAAAAGCAGAGAAGAAGCATGGTTGTCATGGTTGCCCTTCTGTTTATTCTCCGCGGTGGGGGCCGAGGTCAACGTGTATTAAAGTTTAAATCTTCCGGACAAAATTATAAAAGTGCCGGTCAAAGGTCTTCTTTGTTATTTATTGAGCTTTAAAACAAATGAATAACGACTCTATATAATATATAAAATACACGGAGCCTCTCTTTTTCCTCCCTCTCTTCGGACAGCGTCAGTGTCTGTCTCATGCAGCTGATCCAGTAATGAGTGACCCGACCGACAGTAAAAATAAACATATTTATAACTAGTTTAGGTAGTTTGAGAGGTAATTAAAATAGCTAAGGGCGATGATCTGACTTGAAGTGTGTGTTTTGCTCGGTTCACCGCTGCATCACAGCGGGAGGAGCTGCAGGTGAGCAGAGCTGCGTGTCTCCGTCCTGTCAGATTAGACTTCACTCGCGTTTATGTCCATATCGAGAGAAAGATAAATAATCTGAATTCAGTGTGCAGTTTATTTGACACGGGGGTGAGCAGCAGAGGTGGGGAGAGGCGGGGCTATTGCCTCATCATTATCAGAACATGATCGTATAGAGCGCACTCACGGAGCCGTTGGACCCCCCAGAGCGTTGCGTATGCCGTGCTATCCACCTTGGGACCCGTTATCGTTTAAAAGTGAGTTTGACCCCCCCTGGTTCAGGGCCTGGTGCCTCCTCCCGTCATGTACAATGCCTACAGCTTTGTTTCCCCTCTTTTGACAGATACGAGGTGCTGTTCGCCCCGCAGCCCCCCGCCGCCTCCTGCCAGTTCCTGCCCAGTGTGGAGCTGACTCTGCAGCACCAGGCGGCTGAAACCAACGAGCGCGTGCTGCACCATGCGGAGCGGCTGAAGGCGGAGGGCACCACGGCAGCTGCCTGCGAGGAGCAGCTGCAGGAGATCGAGCACTGCATCAGCGTGTTCCTGCGGGAGAACGGGGAGCCGGGGGCCCTCAGCCTCGCCGGCATCATCACATCGGCCCTGTGCACGCTCTGCAGGTTGGAGAGATACTTTATTTATCCCAAAATCGGGAAATCATTTTGTTCCAGCAGCAGTGTCAAGTCTTCCACAATTGAATACGTTTAAAAGATTCAATAAGATACAAATATATGAAACATTCAAATGAGCAGCAAGTAGACATGTCTCTCATTCTGTGTTGGGGTACAAGTACTCAGATCTAGTTAAAGCTCATACTACAGTGTACAAATGACTCTGTTATAAGTCAAAGTACTGCATTCAAAATTATACCCCAGTTTATTTTGATGCTAATACGTATTTACTTTTGCTTAAGTAGCAGAATTAAAAGTACTCATTATGCAGAATGGCCCATTTCAGCAACATATATTTGTACAAGTATCGATGCAATAATGTGTTTATTACTGTAGTATTTCACTTGGGTCAAATATGGGGTTTATTTGAATATACAGTAGTAGCATAATATTAAAATAGTTATTAGAGTTATTGTTTTAGTATCACTCCACCATTGGTAAAGTACTTTCTAAATACATTCTATTTACCATTGCCAAAATCATTATTCAGCTGTATTACTAAAGCTTTAAAATACCACAATTACATCTAATTAGACCTAGTCCTTCAGAAATGTGGTGCTTCCGTAAGGGGAAGAAAGTGACGGAGGTTTTGTTCCAGGAGGAACCTGGTGATGGAGGGTGCAGCAGCCAGTGCAGGGGAGCAGCTGGTGGACCTGATCTCTCGGGACGGGGCCTGGTTCCTGGAGGAGCTCTGCAGCATGATGGGAAACGTCAGCGCTCTGGCTACACTGCTGCAGAGATGCCCCCTGCTGCCCCACGACCTGGACCTGCCGGCCCCTTCAGCCACCACCCAGGCCGTGTACCTGGCCAACGCTGTCTACACCTGCTTACAGGTGGGGACACTCTCAAAACACAGCCGTTTTTCAGATGTGTGTAACTGAGTGAGAATCAATCTGATGTTGCGAGCGCATTCCGAGATAGCATAGAAAGACAACCCTCTATTGGCTTTCAGAATATGAAAATATTATCGCCATATTCTGACAATTAATATATTTTGGAAGTTTTAAAGACAGGGTGTCAACTTCAGTGATCACTGTCTCCTCTCACTCTGATCAGCACCGCTCCCCCCCTCCCTATGTCTCCCTGAAGTAAAGAATGACAGACTGATAGTAACACAGCGTGCAGAGTCAAAACCCTCAAAGTACACCCTGTAGGGAGTAAAACTCTAACACAGAAAATACCTCTCCAAAACGCCTCGTTGGAGAAACGTCATTGTCCATTGTTTACTTCCTGGGTGCTGTGTCGTAGGAATACTAGACCCTCCAGAAAAACGCGGGCTAAAATCCTTGATTATGCGATTAAACATGCAGGGTTTTTATGGGATTTTATGCGGTGAAATAGTTGCAAAATATGCGGAAAAAATGAATAGATTTTTTTTTAAATATTGGGCTGTCTTATTTATTCTCTCTCACACACAACCTGCCACTAACGTTAAACCCCTTTACTATTCAATTAAACACATTCAATGTTTATTTATTGTAAAAGCAATTGGGCTATTTTAATCACACTCTCTCTCACACACACACACACACACACACACACACACACACTTCTCCGCCTCATTCTGTTTTCATTTACTCGTTCGTTATCTGACCAGCTTCAATCTTGTAGGCTACTCACCTCGTTTCTTGTAGCCCTCGAAATGGTTTTGGAGGTTGATGCCTCGTGAGTTGTTTGGCTTTCTTGTCTGCAGCAGCAGAAAGCATTTTCGAATGTTTGAATGCGTGTGGCGCAGTGGCTAGAGCGTTGGTGTTGGGATCAGGGGAGCACAGGTTCAAACCCCACTGCAGTCAGCATGTCGTTGTGTCCCTGAGACACTTCACCCCAAATTGCTCCTGTGGGGATTGTCCACAGTATTGAGTATGTTAGTCGCTTTGGATAAAAGCGTCTAACAAGTAACATGTAATAATAATAATGAATGAATCAAAGTGAGTCGTCACCGTCGATTTTTTCTTCACACACACAGTTGCACGGAGTGCAGAATAGTTTCCCCCCACTTTCGTGCAAGACATCGGGGTACTGCTTTGCCCGGTCTTTAGCAGAAATGTTCGTCGGTAAATGAGACGGATTAGATTTTTTCATCTTGGTGTTTTCTCTATCGTGTGAGCTCCACACGTTCACTCTACGGTGTTTACCTTCTGTGATGCGCGAGCTGATGACGTCATCACTACTTCACGTCAAAACGTGTTAACTTTTTTTCCCCTCAATTTTGTGTGGAAAAATGCGGGGATTATGCGCCCTTTTGATGAATATGCAGCCTTTTAAAAGTCTGCGCCATTTTGCTGATTATGCGGTAAATTCTGCGATCGCAGAATCGCGTTTTTCTGGAGGGTCTAGAATACCCAGTAGCCACGCCCAGAACTATGACGCGATACGGTCATGCGGTACCCGGAACCAAATGGACCAATCCATGGAGCCGTTACGTTACGTCCACGGAGCCGTTACGTTAAGCCCCCGCTGATTGGTCCAAATTGACCAATCCACGGACTGCCTCACACACACACTCAGTGCAGGCAGCTCTGCTGATTTCTCCTCCCTGGCTGCAGGCTGATAACAGACATTTGGGATCTCTCTGAAATTCTCTCTGCAGACCCATTCTCACAGCGTTTATCAACCTATAAACCTTTTTCTTACTCAATATCAAGCCACACTTATTGTTTTTACTTCGGCTGTGACTTTGTGTGTCGCTAAACAAGGAAATCACACCTCCACGGAGCTCAGCGCGATTCACAACGTCCCGACCAATCAGAGCACACTGGGCTCACAGGGAGGGTGGGGGCTGGAGCTATTGGAGCTACAACGAGCCGTTAAAGGCAGAGAGTGAAATTCAGTGAATACACGTAGTTTACAGAGATGCTGTATGACGATATAAATCTATTCTAGTAGACCTCAACAATGGAATTATGATCAGTGGAAATGGCCATGACATGGGACCTTTTAAAAAGAAGCTTTGGCTTTCAGAATGTTAAAATAATATCGCTTGATTCAGCGTTGAGGCTAAAAATATTGTCAGCAAACCTAAAGGCCTTTTTCTCAGAATTTGGAGAAGTGACAACAGGGTGTGTGTAACTGAAAATGTGTGTTTCGTGGTCCATGTGAGTGATTTTGATAGAGCAGGTCACAAAGGTCTCTGTCAGAGCAGCGTTTCTGACTGTCTCTCTCCTGCAGGAGCTGAACACCAACTTCCGTCAGATCATCTTCCCGGAGGCTCTGCGCTGCATGGTGAAGGGAGAGCCCACCCTGGAGGCCATGCTGGGGGAGTTGGAGCAGCTGGTGGAGCAGAGCTCTGACGGGCTGGGCCTGCAGGGCCTGGTGGACAGTCTCATGGCAACCACAGGGCTGGAGCCCGACGGGCACAACCGCTGCCTCCACATCACCAGGTGAGGAACGGCTTTATACTGGAGTCAAATCAGACAGTGTTGGCTTCAAGTGGACCTATCATGCTATATTTGAATAATATATTGTAGGGCCATACCTATATAAAACATGTCTGAACGGATCATGCATTTTAGCCATGCCTCATTTCACTCTATTTGCTCTATTCCAGCCCTGTCTTCATAAGGGCTGGTTCTGTGGCAAATGAGCTGCAGCGTCATGTTACCATGCTGTTACCATGCCACGGCAACCTCTCATTCCCCTGATTGGTGGAGAGTTGGCCATATAGGCGGAGCTCCCCGTTTCTGATGTCAGAACAATTTCAAATCTGGATCAGTCTGTATCAGAACCGTTGCAGCCCGTTTTTAGAGATGTGGGTATGGAGGAAAAGAGAGAGGGTTGGGTTTTCTGACACTTGGTGAGTTCCCTGACACACCGGGGACACATATTCATGTATAAAAGCATTTTGTACGATAGGTCCCCTTTAAGTGATCGAAAACCTTCGAATGGGACAATGTCGAATTTTATCGCAGAACTAATACAAAACAATCACGCCAAGTTGATCAATGTGAATTTGCATTATCTGAAAATGTATAAATATCCTCACATTGGTTTTAAAGGGTCCCTATTCTGATGTTGGGGTTTCCCCTCTCCTATGGTGTGTTCTCTAGGTGTTAGTGCATGTACATGGTCTGCAAAGGCTCAGATCCCTGTGTTCCCTCCAGAGGGAGGTTTTTTTAACACAGTAAAGGCACAACATACAAATATCAACCTGAACATTAGCATACTAGGGCCCCTCTTATTACAGGAATTGTATGCAGGAAAGTACCGACTTGCACCATATTGATTAGGGGATCTTAAGGATTCATGATAACCTTGTTTGATTGATTGTTTTTCACAAACCAAATGTGTTTGTTTGTGCTCAGGATGCTGCGTGCCCAGTACTCTGAGCTGATCCAGCCTCGCAGCATGGAGGGGCCGGGGCAGGACACACCCAAGATGTCTGCGGGGCAGATGCTGTTGGTGGCCTTTGATGGCATGTTCACTCAGCTGGAGACTGCCTTCGGACAGCTCACAGAGAAGGTAACCCTTAGCCTTCTTGCAGATGTTAGATAGTAGTTTTATATTGAGATTTCCCATCCTCATGCTTCCATTCTAGATTGTTTGTATGATTAACAGTTATTTGCAGTTACCTTCATTCCCTTACCACATTCTCCTCTTCCTCACCTTCAGCTGAGCTCACTAGAGCTGCCGCTGGCCTGGAGGAAGGTGGATGTCCTGAGGGAGGCTCGAGCCACGCAGCTTCACTTCTTTGACAACCCGAGTCAGAGACAGCTCATGGAGGAGGTGTTCTTCCTCAAGAGGCTGCAGACCATCAGGGACTTCTTCAGGCTGTGTGCCTCCTTCGCTCAGACTCTGTCTGGTGAGACTTCTGCACTGATAAAAGTAGCTGAGGACTCACAATGAAGTCAGCAAGTTCTTTCAGACCAATGATCAGCCCCCACCCACTCACTTATGACCAGTCACATGCTAAATAACTAAATAAGAATTTAAGTACAGAATTTAGTGAGCAATTTAACATTTATTTTTTTAACGTGTTGAAATGCTTGGAAGAGATTTTCACGTTTTGTTCTACGACATAGAATACGTCAGTAAATATCCCACTGTTGAGTGTCTGAAGCTTTTAGGCATCTGACAAACAGTCAGTTGCTAAAACGTGTCGCCATGCCAAACATTAGCTGCTTTAACTTGGCGGGTGCGAAGTGAAGTCATGTGACTGTTGTAGTTCCTTTATAGCCTAACGTTAGCTTTTACTTCTGTCGATTGCATTTACGCATCAATATTCATAACGATTATTAATATGTGGAGATGATCCTGCTGAACAAAATGTGTAAGTATCATAGACATGTTTGACACTGATTGTATTTACTGCAATGATTCTGAATTCCAATGGAGACATTTCATTGCTTTTTTTTTAGGGAGGCCCTGTAATGCTAACTTCCGGATCAGCCTAGAGAAATACGTCATAACTGCAACACTTTAAAGCTAAACTTTATACAAGAATTGTGGAAGACATGTTTGATTTTCCCCTCATGCAGTAACACATCACAATGTTCAGACCAATTCATGCTGTACAGGAATATTTACCATTGTTGAAACTTTGCTCATCATCTCAGGTACCTGCTGTCTAAAGAGTGTGTGACATCTTGTGTGTTCAGGTACCTGCCCCCCCACTGAGGATATGATGCCTACAAATGGCCCTATTGCTCTGGGTAAGCCTCTATACCGGCGGCCCAGCGCCTCGGGGCCCGGCGTGGTGGTGGTGAGCGAGGAGCAGATGACCCGCCCCATCAAGGCCTTCACGTCGGAGTTTGTCCGGCAGATGCTGATGGGTCTGCCGGGCCAGGCTCTGGGTCTGGCCCTCTGCAGCACCCTGTCGGCCCTCGGCCTCGACGTGGTGGCTCAGGTGGAGGCCAAAGACTTCGGAGCAGAGAACAAGGTACAACAGAGCCCGAGCACTTTGGTCTAATGTACAGGTATTTTGTACATGTGATAACATATAGCCCCCCGCACTGGGTGGAAGCCCAATATAGTTTCTCTGATGTTCATGACATTTGGTATCAACATTGCTCTACTGTGAACATATTACAAATGGGCTTTCATTCGCCACACCCACCCAGAAGTTGGCCATTTGGATTAATGTGCATTTTTTTTCCAGTATTTTTATACCAAACCTTTACGAACTCATCCTATTGAGTACAGTGTAAAAAAAATGACCATTTCACCATCAAACGTGAAGTTGCTTTGTCAAAGAAAAATTAAAATACTCGAGCAATGAGGTTTTCGCTCAAAGGAGAACATTTTGTGTCAAACTATTCCAAACCAATTGCATATGGGTTTCAGCAGAGGGTAATTTTATAGGCATAAATACAGTACCTCACTTTGTGAGTTGGGACTCAGTGCACTTCATCTTCTGAGGATATTAAACTCTTGGCTAACAAGGGATTGGCTGGGTATATTTGCTTTAAAGAAGGGTTTAGTGTTCAACATGTGTAGATAGAGGTCCCTGCGATGGTCAGTGTGTGAGCAGTCCCCCGTCTGCTCTGTCTGAAGGTGCCTCTGGATGAGCTGTGTAAGAAGGCGGTGGAGCAGAGCCTGGCGTCAGGGCGGGTCCCCCAGCTGCTGCTGAACAGGGCCACGGTGCTGGCCTCCTCCTACGACACGGCCTGGAAGAAGGTGGACCTGCTGAGGAGGCTGGACGCAAACCTGGAGGCCGCCAAGGCCAGCCTGCAGAGGAGCCAGCTGCACATCGCCATGTTCCAGGTACACTCAGTCACCAGGAACAAATTCATCTTATTACTCACAAGGCTCAGGATTTGTACTTAATTGTTTGTGTAATAATAATAATAATAATAATAATACAAAGTATATTTATTTTATTGGACATTCTTACTTTAACTTTTATCATTCCATTTTGTTCAATGTATCTTTTACTTTATTTCATTCTAAATGGAGCGATTGTAATCTAACCTAATTTCCCCAGGGATGAATGAAGTACTCTATTTCTGATCAACCTGTAATAGATGTGAGCTACACGAGCAAGTTGAGTTAGTGATGATGTCATGTATTTAAAAAAAAAAAAAGGTTACAGACTAAAGAATAAATAGTCAGCGCAGTGTCTTTCAGGTATACATGTGTTTCTTATTCTGAATGTTACCCCCTTAGTGGCAGCATGAGGATGTTCTGGGCCCCAACAACCAGCCTCTGAGTGTCAGCATCCCCCCGCGCTCCGTCATCCTCAGCAACATGAAGAAGAAACTCTACAAGCTGAGTCAGGATGAGGGATCCATCGTGGCTATTCAGGTCAGGATCAGAGCATTACACCGTACTGTGTGTCATCCATCAATCAAATGCCCCTCCCCTTTAGAGATGGTCCCATACTGGAGCCTGTATCAATTTAACCTGTTGAGCCCCGAGTCTGTTTTTCATGTTTCAGGCTCGAACATGACATTCCCAGAACAAATGACCATATCTTCTAAAAGAGTTACATTAATAATCTTTTCTCTCAAAGTAATGATAAACCTGTGAGTTGGATGCAGAAGTGTCAGAATCAATATAGATGTTTTTATTTTAAAGTAAATTCAGATTGAACATGGTAAAAAAATGTAAATTATAGTGTCCGTCCAAAAAAATAAAATTACTTATAGTGAAAACTAACCTTGGATGATGGGTTAGTAGACTAAAAGCTTTAGGAATCCAAACTATAACATATAAGTACCCTGTATCAAGATTGAAGGTTTAGGGAAAAAACCCACTTCTGGGGTCATTTGGGTGCATTTGACCTATCTCTGGCCCCCCTAGGTTGATTTTGATGATTGACACCTCTTTTTAACCGCTAGAGCCAATGGAAGCGAGGGGAACTCCCACATACACACACACGTTACCAAATAAGGAGTGAGAGTGATGCGTAGCCAAAACCGGAAGCTGCGATAACTCTGGTGGCTACCATTAGCAGCTAACTTTTATTCTCCGATTTGTACATAAAAATTGTATTATGGATTATAAATAATTTTTTCAAAATGACAGACACATTGGATTAACCCTCAGCAGCGTTTTTATCGTTTTAATGCCATAGAAAACGACTTTTGATCAGAATAACAGCTACGTTGAGACGATGTCCCGTTTTTGCTCCGCGATGTCTGTGTTTGCTTCCCGCGAGTTCTGATCGCTCAGTGATGATACTATATACCTAAATAATCTGTGGAACCTCAGCTTTAATCGGATATCTTGTATTTGCAGCTACGATGAGTAATAAGGGTACTTTTATCTTGAGTTCTGTGCCAAGTGCGTTAGCATTTTTTCGCTCAGGGGTCATTTAGATGCTTCTTATGAGACTTGTGTTTTGACAGGGTTGCCAACTCTCACGCATCTGGCGTGTGACACACGCTTTCACTCTCAATCTCACGCTCTCACGCTGCCCAAACTATTCTCACGCCAAAACAAGAATACCAAAGACTATAAACGGTTTTGAAAACTTTTGTCACGTAGTGATCGTCTTCTCAATAGAACATCTTTGATAATGTCTTCTGGCCAATCAGAATCAAGATAACGGTGTGGTGTTGTTGCGGGGAGTCCCGACGGAGAATACTTTTGCTGTAGTACATCTCTATATACATCGATACAACATTACGTGTTGATAGAAATCAACACGTAATGAAATAAGACCCCACGGTTTGATGATTGATAGGTGTGTGGGCTGTCTTTCATTTTGACACACAGAACAATGGGGGCTATCCACCCTTATCCACAATGTAAAGTAATTCACACAGCCTCTTCCCTCTTCTCTCTGTGAGGAGCAGCAGGTTCAGCTTTCAGAACAAAGTAACAAAAAACTAAAATGGCATTCATTTTTTTTTTAAATATGTTGTGTAGTAATATATGTATTTATTTTTCTTCTCAAGAGAGTACCAGAATGTGTATTTTATGTTAGTATTTCAAAGAATCTCCTGCGGGAGAATCCCCCCAGACCCCCCTGCAGGGGTTGGGTTTTCAGCAGGTCAACTCTTTCACCTGTGGGGAAATTGCAGGATTGGCTCCAGGTCGCCCTTTTTATTTACTACAAGACAAATGTGCCTTTTTATTTCATACAGTTCAATTTGGATTGAGACAGGGAAATAATCTAAACCTCACGCGTGGCGTTTCACTGTCAAGGGGAGCGTGTATGTAATTACATTGCAATTAATGCATATTAAACCCATGATATCAAAATCTCACTCCAGCCAGGTACCCAAAGTTGGCAACCCTGATTTTGTTTTGGTAAAAATGGTTTGTATCTTTAGTTAGCTCAGATGATTTCCGTTAATCTGGTATAACACATTAATAGGTTATTAAATATTAAGATGCCCTGAGACACAGTGTCGTGAAAAAACACCCCGCAGCCCACGACTGAGGTTAAGGAAATGCCAAACTATAAAGCATGTATTTACATTGTGACCTAAGATTTTCAATGTCATAATTACTTTGTAGCTATGTTAGTTTGACAATAAAGAACCTTGAACCCTTGAACCTTGAGCAATAGTTGGCACTTGTTGCCAATGATTGTAATTTGGGTAACAAGGAAATCCTTTTTTTATTGTTTTCTTTTTTGCTGAATACTAAAATGCAGTTTGACTGTGTCCTCAGGAGAAGCTTGCGGCACTGGAGGCGAGCATCGAGCAGCGCCTGAAGTGGGCGGGGGGGGCCAACCCAGCGCTCGCCCCTGTCCTGCAGGACTTTGAGATGACCATCAGGGAGAGACGTGCCATGGTGGCCCGAGAGAACCAGCGCACCAGCCAGGTAACACCACTGCTCCAAGCCCACTGTGAAACTTCCATCAGTGTTTTTTAGCAGCCCCAGACCCATGTTTCTGATATTTTTCCCAGGTCACCTTCTTGTGCTCCACCATCCTGAACTTTGAAGGCCTCCGGACCCGCTCCCCCGAAGCTCTGAACATGGACGCCGCTCTGTTTGAGCTGCTGAAGCGCTGCCAGCAGACCTGCTCATACGCAGCCCAGTTCAGCAGCACTGTGTCTCCACTGGAGCTCCAGCTGCTGCACCGACTGGTGGGTGACCTCCGACCTGCACACAGGCTGTATACTGAGCTGCAGGAATGAGTCATGAAACCTGGAAATTAGTTAGCATTTTGCCTCTTCTGGTTCCCTCTACTCAAAGTCAATGTATTTGTAAGCGTTTTTTGGTTAGATGCCTGGAATAGGGTCAAGCCGAAGAGATATTTATGTTTCGTTCTACAGCATAAAACACATCAGTAAATACCCCACTGGTGAATCTCTGATTATAGGTGACCAAATCAACGACTAAAAGTCACGTCCAAATGTAGCCGCTTTTAGCATAGAGGTGGTGATGCGTTTGTGATGTAATTCCTTCATTAAAAGATTAGGCCGTTCCTTTAAGGCCCGGACACACCCTTCTGACAACAAAGAACTGACACAGATGGACCAGTCGTACACACACATGCATTTTTATACAGGTCATACAGTACACACAGTACACACTTTTTACATCATGCACATACATATACAAATACACACACAGTTATATGCACACATGCACATGCAGTAGAAGAGGAGGAGGCAGCCAGTCTAGCCGGCGCCAGTGAGCAGTTGGGGGTTAGGTGCCTTGCTCAAGGGCACTTCGGCAGTGGCCCAGGAGGTGAACTGGCTCCTCTTCAGTACCAGTCCACACTCTGTATTTTTTGGTCCGATCGGGGACGTGAACCGGCAACCCTTCGGTCCAAAGTCCACGGCAGCTGGAGATGGAGCCCCCACCTTCCCGACAGTTTGCAATCAAAGATGCATTTGCCCGACAATGCAAACATGTTGGTGTTCCTTGCTCGAAATCTTTGATTGATACAGATTTGGATATGGCTGTTGAGGCATCTGGGTCTTTGTATGGACAGTGGACTGTACACTTGACTGTTGTTTTAAGGAGGGTTGTTTTGCTTGTGAGACAATGTGTGCTCATATTTATTTATTTATTTAGATATATATATATATGCACACATCTATATCTATATATACATATATATATATATATATATATATATATATATGCACACATCTATATCTATATATACACTGAACAAAAATATAAATGCAACACTTTAGTTTTTGCTCCCATTTTTCATGAGATGAACTCAAAGATCTAAAACATTTTCTATATACACAAAATAACCATTTCTCTCAAATATTGTTCACAAATCTGAAAAAATCTGTGATAGTGAGCACTTCTCCTTTGCCGAGATAATCCATCCCACCTCACAGGTGTGGCAAGATGCTGATTAGACAGCATGATTATTGCACAGGTGTGCCTTAGGCTGGCCACAATAAAAGGCCACTCTGAAACGTGCATTTTTGCTTTATTGGGGGGGTCTGGGGGGGTCCGAAAACCAGTCAGTATCTGGTGTGACCACCCTTTGCCTCACGCAGTGCAACACATCTCCTTCGCATAGAGTTGATCAGGTTGTTGATTGTGGCCTGTGTTCGTCGTCCATAACATACGCCTGCCCATACCATAACCCCACCACCACCATGGGCCACTCGATTCACAACATTGCCCTAACCCTAAACCCTAACCCGCCACAATCAACAACCTGATCAACTCTATGCGAAGGAGATGTGTTGCACTGCGTGAGGCAAATGGTGGTCACACCAGATACTGACTGGTTTTCGGACCCCCCCAGACCCCCCCAATAAAGCAAAAATGCACGTTTCAGAGTGGCCTTTTATTGTGGCCAGCCTAAGGCACACCTGTGCAATAATCATGCTGTCTAATCAGCATCTTG
>CALSBZ010046912.1:66611-79372 GCA_943591055.1 Gobionotothen gibberifrons | reverse complement strand
CACACACACACACACACACACACACACACACACACACTGAGCAGCTCTGTTGGACAGAGTCTTAGCATGATGTTCCAACACATCTACTTTGTGCCTCAGCCTAAAGCACAGCAGGAGTCTGATACAAAGAATACAGAGTGGTTGAATCCATTCCAATATCATATCATTATTCCACCTCAGTGTCTCTGGTGCAACACCTGGCTGCAGGTCTTCTGTTTTCCTTCATTCAGCTCTCATGAACATGTTCCTCTGGTTCTCTTGTGTCATTTCTTGTTTTCTGATTTATTTCATAATATCATGATAGTGTTTTGTATTGTCTCAAGCAGCTGTTTTTCTTCCTCTTTTTATTATCCTTGTGACAACATGTGCATCACTTATCGTACATGTTAATAAAATGTGTGCATGTAAAGGTTATTTTTGAATAATGTCCCTTCTAGGGGCCCCTCTTACTTAGAAACTGAAACATAATGCTTGATGCTTCCTTCCTTTGGCAGGAGTTTAGTCCCTTGTGCCATAGCAGGCCCATATAACGTTCCTCAATAGACACTATGTATACTTGTGTAAGTGTGTGTTTACTAAGATATGTTAGGAGATGTACAGGTATAAAGGTACATGACCACAATGCCCATAATCCTCTGGGTTTGTTCTGGACTTCATATTTTGTGTATAGGCCTACTGAGTGCGAGACGTACGGTGGCTGACAGGTGCAAACGCGTAACACCGGCCCAAAACACTTCCATTAGGAGAAACGTCTTCACCATCTTACCAAACGTGTTTACTAAAAGTGCTGCCTTAATGAAACGCTGTAAGAAGTTTAAAACACAACGGAGACCAGGGGACACTAAAAAGTGACGCACACAGCTGGGACCGGAGTGCTTGGTGACGTTATAAAGCTGGACAACTGTCTCTGTTGTTGGAAATGTAACTAAAATGTTTTTTCAGCTTATTTAAAAAATGTGATAAATGGACTGTACTTATATAGCGCTTTATCCAGTCTTTAAGACCCCTCAAAGCGCTTTACATACTACATGTCGTTCACCCATTCACACCCATTCATACAGAGCAGTACCACTTGCTCTAGGACCTAACATTCACACACACTCACACACCGTTGGCCATGGCATCGGGAGCAACTCAGGGTAAAGTATCTTGCCCAAGGATACATCGACATGTTGACTGCATGGGCTGTGATCGAACCCACAACCTTCTGGTTGAAAGACGACCGCACTCCCTCACAGCCACAGTCGCCCTCAGTCGTGATCACATGACTCCTGATATTACTGTAGATCTGCTGTTAGCAAGTTAGCTAACCTAGTCATTTCAAATATACTGGGTATACAGTTATAACAGATAACAACAGAGACAGTTGTCCAACTTTATAATCCTGAACGTCACCAAGTGGCCCCGTCCCAGCTGTGTGCGTCACTTTTTTGTGTCCCCTAGTTTCAGTTGTTAAAGTGTTTTTGTTTTTTTGCTGCTTTTCGTTTATGCAACGCTTTTAGTAAATGTTGGTTTTATCTTTCCTAAATGCTGTGCATATGTTGTCAGGTTTTTGTAGATGTTTCCTCATTTTACTTCTTTTTGTTTTCTTTACCAACTTATTTTTTAGGTAAACGCTAACTGTGCCCCTCATCCCTTTAAAAACACGCTGGTAATGATTAGAGCAGCTCTGCTCAGTGTTTGTCACTCATCAACTGTGCTTCAAGTCCACAGTCCCTCTGTATCGGAGCCATGTGTACAGTTTACACAAAACAAACTGTATTAAAATCAAACTGTCAGTAAGGACAGTGAGATGATGTTTGCCTAAACCTATAATAACGGTAATCTTATCTCAATGGAATACATCAATCTGTCAAACCTCACTCAACACTGTTTGAAGGCTCCACGCCAAGAGATTTAATTTCCCTTTGTCTATAAAGTCAACTCTTCTATATCACCTGATGTTAAGCATCAGTGTGACTGTTTCATCATCTCTGGTTCAGCAAACATCAGTGTTGGTACACTGATCCCAATGATAAAGTCCCTTGTGACTGGTTAAAGCCCAACTAACACAGCAGACTGTCACGATCTGGCTCACTAAGTTTATCCAATGCTGGGTGGATTTAATTTAAGTCAATGTATTTTTTTGAGTTGAAACATGCAGACAGAGAGGATGACATGTGGCAAATGGCCCAGGGCCCCAGCCGCCATCTCTAGCTATTGAGCTATATGGCGGCCCAACATTCTATTTATTTATTTACAAAAAGTTAGAAAATATATATGAAATCATAAGACAGAATGGAGATACAGTGAAACAGGACACCCTAATGAGCACTTTAGAATATGAGCCCAGACACTAAACAGATTCACATTTTGATTTACAACTGTAGGAGCCATTTAACTGAGTTTATTATACAAGTTTTGTTTTTATTTTCATTGTTAAATACTTACCTACTCACCTTAGTTGTTTACGCCCCCAAATATATTTGTTGACACCCCTTGGTCCCCTATTTGCTATATTATGTCTGTTTATGGGGAAGGGGTTGGTGTTAGACTGGGGAAGCTAATCCAGTTCAACCACACACAGCAGACACACTGAGAAGGAAAGATGTATGCGGTGGCAATGGAAAATAAATAGATTAATCTTGACAATGGATTATCGTTTTGGATTATTTGTGCGTTGAAATCACACCCCCGTATGTTGGAAGTGGCTGCTCTAGAAACGTTTAAGCCACTACAACAATATTATGAAGTTATCTAAAATTGGAGATAGTTCACAGAGAAAGATTAGAAATTAAAAAACACTTACCAAATACCCTAAAACTAATATAACCCTCACTACTAAATGGTCCTAAATCATTAATTTAATCAGTCTGAACATGTGTTTAAAGTAGGTAAGATATTATAAACACTGACCCTATTGGAGGGAATACTGAGTGAATATCATTTTCGTTTGGACAGTTAGTCATTCACACACTGAGCTCCCTCACTGACCAGCTGTTTGTCTGAGGCGGATTTAGTTCCAGATGTAAGACTGAGCCAGTGTTCCCATAATATCACTACTAATGCAGGGTTGCCAACTTTGGGTACCTGGCTGGAGTGAGATTTTGATATCATGGGTTTAATTACACATATGCGCACTAAATGACTGCTATCGTGTCAGCAGCCGGACCTTAGCATATATATAGGATATATATACAATATATACAAATACACAATATTGGACACAGACTATAAAGGGCACACAGTTTCGTTCACTAATGAAAGTCAAACACATGTTTGTTTCCACTGTTTTATTGTGTGCCTGTCGCGATAAGCAATTCATTGACTTATCGTACGATAAATAAAAATGAACTCGATAAATTGCTATTTACATGAGGATGTGACTAGCAGTTTGAAAGCATGTACTTGAATTATTATTATATATTATCATTATGTCAGTGGTCTGAAATGGTCATACAACGGTGCCGACAATATTATCATTTATCGCACCGGGAAAATGTATCCAACAAAATGAATTATCGTGAGAGGCCTATACATGAAACACACACACACAAACAAATCTACAGACTTACTCCAAACTGCCAAATATATGAATTAACACCCTCTCACTCTCACTCTCATAGGCTCTATTTTGGCCTAGTAGAACAATAAGCAGCAGACTTTTACTTTTTTATCATTTCTACTGGATCTTAGATCTGCGCATGCGCAATACGGGTCGGGGATTGACCAACCGGCTCCCACTGCTCTGCTGTCTGTTAACGTTGTTAAGAGTGGTGGGGGCGGATCGACAGCTTGAGCAGCTGTCAACTCAACATTGTAAATAACCAACCAAAAACGATCGCCGGTTCATCTTGTTTTTGGCGTGAGAATAGTTTGGGCAGCGTGAGAGCGTGAGATTGAGAGTGAAAGCGTGTGTCACACGCCAGATGCGTGAGAGTTGGCAACCCTGCTAATGTAAAACACTCAACCAATACACACACCAAACACACAGAATAGAGTTATTGCAAAAGGAACTATAATGGGCACAGTGATGACGTACGTAGGCTGACCCATTGCTTTTTGGGATGTAACAGTAAATAATCCAACCCAGTCTCATGAAAAAACGTGTAATAACTACGTTGGTCCACAACGTAGGACGTAGTATTTCTACAAAAACGCCTCTGAAATTGTAAGATCCCTACGTTTTTTTTCACCATTCATTCCAATGGCTGGCGTCTATGTCACATGATCTTCACATTTCTCCCTGCAGAAAAAAAAAACATGGCCGAACTTCGTTTTATTCTCGGTGTAAAATGCCTATTTTAAAGTTAGTTTGGCCATTAAAATGCGTTTTTGATGTCATTTGATGCGAGAAATATGAGTTGTTATTTCAGATTATGTGTGCAGTGGATGTACATGATCTTTAGTTTGCTAGTTATTATGAAGATTACTTCAGGAAATTGTGTCTATACAACTTTTTCATTGTTACCAAGGTGGTTGCTAGGGACGCTGCTATCGATATTATTTCTGTTATGTTGTGTAACTGTTTAATGGTGTTATCTTTATTGCTACCCCCTTCCCCGTCAATGTATAGTGTTGGTCCACAGCGCAAACGTATTAGTTTAACAAAATCCGCATCTACAATTGTGGCATAGATACGTTATTTTCCCCTGTGCAATTCCAGTCTCTCATCTCATCACATTGTCATAAACAAATACCGGAAACAGACCGAACGGATCTATGGGTTGGGGTAGCCTATTGTTCCGCACGGACATTTTAGTTAACCGGACCCCTGTTGATGTGAAATCCGAAAACAGTTTTTAAAAATAAAATAATACATTATTCCGATTGTGCTTGCTTTTCTCTTTGGAGCTCATCACATAACGGCATTGTAATACACGGTTCGGCTGCATTAAATATTACATATCTGCCGTAGTTCTCTATTTATAGAGCCCTGATGAGAAGACTTCTAGACAAACATGAGGAACTGCCGCCAACACTGAAAACGTGACATGGATCATAAATATATCAGCAGTTAAACAACATCTTACATTTCTTTTCACACAATACGTCTCCTTGCAGTATCAACACTAATTCGGCTGACTTTTATATTTGATCCAATTGGTAGATAGGCTGTATTTACACCATAAACGTGCACAGATTATATAAAGGGACACCTAGTGGTTAAAGCATGTTATTGAATTTCATTATTTGATATTAATAGGATCTCTATAAAGTATATTCATTACTCGTTATTCTCTACTAATAGTTAATTAAAGACTGTATATAATGACTATTTTGCACATCCCTTTCAAGATTTCAAGATTCTCTAAGGTTTATTGACATATCATATACACAAACGGTGTAGTTATGCAATGAATGAAAAACTTGGGTCGCAGGTTCCTCAACAGTGCATTTGTGTATACCTCCAGCAATGTTAACTATGTTGAAGCACTTATTTTAACTGATATTATACATATGTATTATACTCTTATAAGATGTATGTAGATAGTATAAGAAATGTGCAGAATATGACAGTTTAATGGTGGAGGTATTCAAATCCAGTTTTGGACAGTCTGCCGTGGTTCCATCCCATTTCAAGTGCTGTTCAACGCAGGACTATCACGGGGTTTGTCAAGCGAAGCGGAGAGAATACTTACTTCCGGGTGTAATATTCTGTAAAGCAAATGAGCTGCTCCGACCCTCGGTCCTGACGGACTCCAACTTGTGTTTATTAATCAAACAAATAAATAAACACAAGGATAATTATGTGTTAATGTTGACGGGGAAGGGGGTAGCAATACAGATAACACCATTAAACAGTTACACAACATAACAGAAATAATATCGATAGCAGCGTCCCTAGCAACCACCTTGGTAACAATGAAAACGTTGTTTTTGACACAATTTCCTGAAGTAATCTTCGTTTTTTACACCGAAAATAAAACGAAGTTCGGCCATGTTTTTTTTGTCTGCAGGGAGAAATGTGAAGATCACGTGACATAGACGCCAGCCATTGGAATGAATGGTGAAAAAAAACGTAGGGATCTTACAATTTCAGAGGCGTTTTTGTAGAAATACTACGTCCTACGTTGTGGACCAACGTAGTTATTACACGTTTTTTTGTGAGACTGGGTTGAATAATCTCTGTCACCCCACATTTATGATACTTAAACGTTTTTTTCAGCAGGATAATCTCCACATATAAACTCCAACTACAGCGCTGTCACATGACTTCACGTCACATGACTTCACGTCACCACCGCTAAGTTAAAGGCGGCTAATGTTGGGCTATAAAGGAACTACTTCACGTCACCACAGCTAAGCTAAAGGAGGCTAATGTTGGGCTATAAAAGAACTTCAGCATGGTCACATGACTTCACGTCACCACTGCTAAGCTAAAGGCGGCTAATGTTGGGTTAAGACAAAAATGTTGACATTCATCAGTGGGGTATTTCCTGACGTATTTTAAATTGTAAAACAAAAGGAGAAAATGTATTCAGCTTTTGTTACCCGCAGACCTTATTTCATAAATCTAACCAAAGAACTTCCAAAAAAATGTGATTTATGACTTATTTCCAAGGTTTAGGACTCTTCACCTCCTATTTGATCATTTCACAATAGTATAGAAACGTGCAAAATCGAGATTAAACAGACAGTTTGTTGAGTGTGAGTGTCATTGAATGTGTCACAGCTATCACACGTTATCCACAGTTAATCCAGCTTGACCTCTGTTGTTCCGACTGTGTGAAGCAGTCTGAAAGAATTAACTGGTGATGTTGTGCAGGTGGCGTCTCCTCCCCCGGGTGTTGAGGGACGTCTCCTCAGTGGACCTGTCCGTCTCTGTGCTGGGACAGAAGCTCAGCATGCCGGTGTGTGTGGGAGCCACCGCCATGCAGAGGATGGCCCACCCTGAGGGGGAGATGGCCACAGCCAGAGGTACCACGCTGTGTGCTACAAGAAAATGAAATATAAATCACAGTTTTTCATTCGCAGGCTACAGCTCAGAACAACTTTTAATCTCAGACCCCAATCTAATGCAACCAGAAGATGGGGCCTTGGGCGTAAAGCCAGCCCACATTTCTGAAATTACGTCATGACCGCAGCAAATCTGGATCAGCTCCGTTGTTCCCCCGTTTTTAGAGATGTGGGTACGGAGGAAAAGAGAGAGGGTTTTGTTTTTTGACACTTTGTGAGTTCCCTGACACACCGGGGACACATATTAATGTATAAAAGACATCATAAAGTGAATTTTGCATGATAGGGGAGCTTTAATATTATTACTTTGAACTAACATAATACAATGATGTGTTAATTAACAAAGAACTACTAACAGAGCACTTATATACTAATAAAGGACTGGCTTATCTATAAGCCAGTTGAGTAGCACTTGAAATGGTTGGATCTATGAAACCTGATGTACTTATATGATTCTGTTTTCTTCAAGGTTGTATCTTCCTGGTCGAATGTACTTACTGTAAGTCGCTTTGGATAAAAGCGTCAGCTAAATGTAATGTAATTTGTAATCTGTCAATTTACTGTACTTGTGTATTTACTTCATATTAGGGGAGCTACAGCTCTTATGAAATACAACAGAGCTTGTCAACACAACTCGTCATCAATGCCACACATTTATAGAGGGTGGAAAATATGTTATATTATGTTTCTACCCAGCATGCCGAGCAGCAGGGACAGGGATGATGCTGAGCTCCTGGGCCACATCCACCATAGAGGAAGTGATGTCAGCGATGACAGCCACAGGAGGCGGGGTCATGTGGCTGCAGCTCTACATCTACAGAGACCGAGAGCTCACTCTGTCATTGGTCCGCCGGGCAGAGGAGGCGGCCTATAAGGCCATATTTGTCACCGTGGATACACCTTACCTGGGGAGGCGATTGGATGACATGCGCAACCGCTTTAAACTTCCCTCACACCTCAGGTAGGAACCAACCACAACAGCAGGGGAAAACTGTACCATCAAGTCCACAGTGTCCTAACTTGTGTGTGTGTGTGTGTGTGTGTGTGTGTGTCCAGCCTGTCTAACTTCTCGTCAGCCTCCCTGGCTTTCTCTGAGGGTAACTATGGCAACGACAGTGGTTTGGCTGTTTATGTTGCCAAAGCGATAGACCCCACCCTCTGCTGGGACGACATCACATGGCTGAAAAAACACACACACCTACCTGTGATCGTCAAGGGAGTCCTAAATGGTATACACACACACGCAAACACACACACAAACATTTGCTTACCCCGATGAAGGAATTACCTTCAATCAACGTCAATCAACTTGGTGTGTGTGTGTGTGTGTGTGTATGTTCAGCTGAGGATGCTGTCCAAGCTGTGAACTATGGAGTCGATGGTATCCTGGTGTCCAATCACGGAGCTCGACAGCTGGATGGGGTTCCTGCCACGGTCAGTGTGTGTTTGTCTGTATATTGTTCTTTTTTAAAATAAATAAATGTTTACCTACAATTATTCCATATTGTATACTAACAACAGACAAACCAATATTGTAACTGTTAATTCTAACTAACAAACTGCTAGCAGGTGTAACCCTTTAAAGGACATGTATGGTGTTATTCTCTACCTTCCCTATAGTGTGGTGCAGCAACAGATCCTAAACCCGGAAATGAGTCCGCATTTTAGTACTTCCAGTTTCCAAAGTCTCGAAGTCAACGTTTTATTTTATTTACATTTACCAAAATATGGTCTGTGGTTAACATAAGCTCTCAAGATTTTAAAGTTGTGTTCTACAACATTAAATAAAGTAGTAAACACCACAATGGTGTTAGTTTGAAGCTTCTATGTGTCATTAAAGCGGCGGTTGCTAACAAGTGACTAAATTAGACGACTAAACGTCATCACGCCCAACATTAGCCACCTTTAGCTTAGCTGTTTGATTTGATTTGATTAGATTTATTTCGAATGTGTAAAACAATAATACAAAAATGTAACATGAGAATTATTATACAATACAAAAAATAAGCAGTGTCAAATTGATATACAAAAATATTACTCTACTTACTACCTTTAGCTTAGCGGTGGTGACGTTAAGTCATGTGACCAGGCTGTAGTTCCTTTATAGCCCAACATTAGCTGGCATAGAGTGGTGCAGGGATGACGTATGCCGACCCGGAAATAAACTGCGCATGGGTTCCCTCGACAAAAAAGCAATGGGATTTCTCCATAGGATTTTGGAAAATAGCTTGAAATAAGGTCTCTGGAAAAGAAACCTGTTAGATAAATGCACGCTTTGTTCAGCCGGATAATATCCACATGTCTACCCTACTTTATAATTTTTGAATCATAAATCTAAATCGCCAGAAGCAAAATGCTAACGTTATGCTATAAACGAACTACAGCCGAGTATGCACGACTTCAACGTCACGCCAACTTAAGATCCATATTCAAACATACAGATTGTAAATGGTACAAGTTGAAGCGTTTGTTTGAACAGTTTGCAGGAGGCAGGGACTTGCTTTCAAGCAGAACAGGGCAAACAAACTTAGGAGTGTTTTACGTGTTCGGTGTAATGACGTAAAACGGCCTGGACAACTTCTGTAGTCCTATTCAGCCACTTGTTAACAACCATCGTTTTTCAGACACGTAAACTCTTCAAAAATCACCAGTGGGGTCACTGCTGATGTATTTAATGTCGTAGAACAAAACATGACCCGTCTCTTAAATTTGTGTCAACCACAGACCTTATTTGGAGCTATTTTCCAAAATCCTATGGAGAGATCCCATTGGCTCTGAGACGAGGGAACCAGTAGTGGTAAAATGCTAACTCACTTCCAGGTTTTAGGACTCTCACTGCACCACACTATTAGCTGCGTCTGTGACGTGAAGTCATGTGACCGGGCTGTAGTTCCTTTATAGCCCAACGTTAGCTTTTTACTTAAAGGTCTCCTATCATGCAAAATGCACTTTTTGATGTGTTTTATACATAAATATGTGTCCCCGGTGTGTAAGGGAACTCACAAAGTGTCAGAAAACAAAACCCTCTCTCTTTTCCTCCGTACCCACATCTCTAAAAACGGGGGAACAACGGAGCTGATCCAGATTTGCTGATATGACGTAATATCAGAAACGTCGCTATGAGAAACAATGCGCAACGTGTTTTGGAAGTAATATGGTCTGTGTTTACATTAGCAAGCATCGCTAACACTCAGAGCTAACCTGTACTGGAAAGAGTATGTGTACAAAAAGCAGAAAAAAAGAGGAACTCGCTGCAAGAAAATAAGTATTTGAGCTGCATACTGTTTCAGAAATAATCCTTGAAGTGGTTTGGAACATGATATGGTGTTTCATCACGGCAGCATTTAGCTGAGTATCTTGGTAGAATTCTGAGCAGGCATAAGCTTCCCCCCCACCTTTTCACACATTTTTCTCTAAAGCTACAGACCCAGAATCAGCACTTCTCTAATACCTCATTCACACCAACGGTGTTTCAGGGCCGGTTCGGAGCTGGAGCTTGAAAAGCACCGGGTTTTCCTGTTCACACCACAGCGGAGCAGCCTCTTAGCTCCGGAATCCGGTTCGTTTCAAGCACCACATTTTTTTCCGGCTAGAGCAAAAGCACCGTTTACGTCACGCTTACGTCGAGGCGGGGGCAGGGGCAGGGGAAGAGACAGGATCAACTCCTGAACAACGACAAAAAGCCTGCGTTTTATCCAGTTTGTACACAACGATGGAGAAACTTAACAAGCAGCAGTGGTCCACTGAAGAGACCAGCTACCTACTGGGAATCTGGTCTTCTGAAGAGGTACAGAGGAAGCTGGAGCACAATCGGCCATTGTTGTTGTTGTCGGTGTGAGCTGTGAGGGGTTTCCGCGCGGTTTGGCTTTATGAAGCAGGCACGCAGACGGTTACGTCATGACGCAAACGATGACGCAATGACGCAGCACCAGTCGGACTCTGGGTGGTGTGAAAAGAGCCGGAGCTAAACCGAAGAACCGGTTCTGAACCTGAAAAGCTCTAGCACGAAGCTTAAACCGGAGTTGCGTTGGTGTGAATGAGGTATAACAGGGCTGCAATAGAGGGGTATGAGGCAGGGCTAGAATGGGTGATCTGTTCATAGACATGTTTTTTATAAAATGTTTAGATATCCGAGACCTATAATATATGCCTACAAATTGTATAATAGGAGACCTTTAAAAATCATGTTAATATGTGAAGATTGTCCTGCTGAACAAAACGTGTCGGTATCATAAACGTTTCTTTGTCACACAGACACATTTCTAAGTTTGACTCGAATAAAGGATCCATCAAGATCTTGGTGGAGCTATGTGGCTGTGCTATGTTGGGTTAAAATGATGTCACAGTAGTTCATTACATCGTTGCCATGCAGAGCAGTTAGGAATCCTGCCTACATTGATTGAGTACTATCTGCAGAGGAAAACAACATTGATAAAACACCTGGTACCAAAGTGAGTCGAGTAGAGTTGAGCCGAACCATTTGATTTAAATGGTTACAGCAATCCTGCACTCCAGAACATTATTTCTTGGTTAGCGCAGGTATTATGCCACTGGTCCAAAGCCACTTCTGTAATGACTTGAAGTGACAGAACCAAAAACATAGCCCAGAGAAACACAGTGTAGTAGCTTTACTAGATTCAAGGCAGGCAGGGGTCACAACCAGAAGTTCAGTGAACAGGCAAACGATTCCAACAAGGGGCAGGAAAGGGTATCCAAAGTTAAACAGTCAAGCAGAGGTATGTATTTGTTTTTCTATTTTATTATTGCAGTTTGGAACAGTATGTTACAGAGGAAATATGATTTAAAGGCAATGGTTACACAGAACATTCTTTTAGTGGCTTAGTTTTAATCCTAAAGATTAACATTGTAATATAGAGTGGAGCAGTAATTACTTATTTGTGTAGGCCCATCTGAATGTTAGCATGGAAAGGCCTCACTAAACAATAAGCAGTGGGTTTCTTCTCATTGGATTTTGTAATATTGCAGAAAATACGTCTATGATGCTTCATACGCTTTGTTCAGTAGGATAATCTCCACATATTAAAACCACTTTTTTTAATTTTTGCAACATAAATGCAATCGCCATAAGTGAAGAGCTAACATGGACATGCACAACCGCAATGGCTAACTTTACCACCGCAAAGCTAAAGACGGCTAATGTTCGGATTGATGACGTTAAGTCGTCTCATTTAGAAGTGTCTAACTGTTAGTAACCGCTGTTTTTGACACAGAAAAGCTACAGACATCCACCAGTGGGGTATCTACAGTTTTTTTTTTATACTGAAGAACAAAATGGGAACATTTTTACAACTTGCACTAACCACAGGCCTTATTTTGAGAATTTAACCAAAAACAAAAAATATATATATGTAGGAATTATCCCTCCATATAAATGAGTGTGTGTGTGTAGCTGGATGTGCTGGAGGAGGTGGTGGGGGCGGTGCAGGGGCGCTGTGACGTCTTCATGGACGGAGGAGTGAGGCGGGGGTCAGACGTGCTGAAGGCTTTAGCTCTGGGGGCCAAGGCAGTCTTCATCGGCCGCCCCGTGCTGTGGGGGCTCGCCTGTCAGGTGAAGAGCCACGACCCCAAACACTCATAATCATAAAGTGAAACTTAATGCTAACTAAACTAACTAAAATCGTATGCTCTTAGACTTTCATTTCATTAAGGTTTGATAAATAAAGATGGTGTGTGTATCCAGGGGGAACAGGGAGTGACAGAGATCCTGGAACTTTTTAAAGAGGAGCTACGACTGGCTATGGCTCTCTCAGGTAACACAAACACACACACACACACACACACACACACACACACACACACAG
>CALSBZ010046912.1:26312-61611 GCA_943591055.1 Gobionotothen gibberifrons | reverse complement strand
CACCTCAATGCTAAACATATAGCAGCTAGCGTGGAAGCTAGTGTGGACGTTAGCCCGACTCCGAGTACAAGGAGGACCCACACACCCAACCCACACTCAACCAGATGACTGGTTTCAGGGCCAGGATAACTAAGTCCACGTCTGAACAAATAACCAACTCCCTGGCTCACTGGATTGCACTCGACTGTAGACCACTTGGAGTGGTAGAAGATAAGGGGCTGCAAAAAACTGTTGGTAAATCAACAAAGTCTGTTATGGCCTCTGAAGCAACAGAGAGATGTTTTCTAATAGTCAGGGTTTCCAATGTTCTGAATGTACTTGAAAGTATTGTGTTTTACTTAAAAACAAAGTGTTATAGTTTACAGAAGGTCTGCCTACCTATAGGCTACCTGAATCTCTGAAATGTACTACAAAAACGAAAAACGGACAAAGTGCTGGTAATTTGCTGCCAGGACATTGTCCGTTATTCTACAGACACTTCCGTCAACCCTTTAACGGATATTTCTGTAGATTTACAAGACTTTGTCTGTACCATATACGGACACTTCCGTCAACCCTTTAACGGATATTTCTGTAGATTTACAAGACTTTGTCTGTACCATATACGGACACTTCCGTCAACCCTTTAACGGATATTTCTGTAGATTTACAAGACTTTGTCTGTACCATATACGGACACTTCCGTCAACCCTTTAACAGATATTTCTGTAGATTTACAAGACTTTGTCCGTAATATTTACGGACACTTCCGTTAATCCTAACCCCAACCTGTAGGAGAACATGCAGTGACAAATATCACCCTCCCAACTTCCCTCCCCCGAACATGGGGGATTTGAACCCAAAGAATCTGTGGTGGTGGGCAATAATTTTACCCCTCGCTACCTGAGTGCCATACAAATGGTTAAGTGTGTGTGGTACACACACACACTTAACGTAATACCCATGTATTACGTTCCCTTTTGGGTCTAGGAGATTCAAAGGGAAGGAACACAACCAGAGTAGAATTGGTAAAAGTATAAGTGGTTTATTTTAAATAGCAGCGTAAACAAAATGGCAGACATGCAGCCTGGAACAAACAAATAAGGCCAACAGGGCACAGGAACCAAACAAAAGGAGGACTCTAACAAATGAGCCTATTTACACACCTGAAATCACTAAACACTAACGAAAGGAGGCTGCAAGAAAACACAGCTAAATAAGGTAACTGAACACACTACTCTAAACACACACGAGTTAACCCCAGTTAACAGAATTGATCTCAATCACTAAGACCACACAAGTTACACACAGAATGACGACCAAGTAACGAGAGGCGTCTGTTCCTCAACAGAGCCTCCAGAGTGGTGATTGTCTTCAGGCTTTGTAGTCATCTGCATCAGGTGTGCGCCGGCTGTGCGCTGCGATTGGATGGCTTCAATCCAATCACCATCTTCAGAGGCGGACCAGAGGATGGGCAGCCAATGACGACAGGGCAATCGCACAGCTCATTTACATAAAACACACAGCTGAAAACACTCAGACAGATAAGATGATCAGGAAGGCAGCAGCCGTAACACACACACACACACACACACACACACACACACACACACACACACACACAGCAGTGGTGAGGATCTCAGTCTGCCGTCACTGACGTTCAACCAGAAAACAGCTGTTAGCTGTTAGCTGTTAGCACTCAGAGCTCCTCATATCTGTTCAGAAACTGGACAAAAGTTAAACAAGTACAAACCACAGACTGTCTGTGTCATGGCGAATACAGTCGCTGGTTTATTTAAATGTCTGTAGGCCGTTGTTATGAGTGTGGAATGAGCATATACAACGTTAGCTTAGCCTGGTCGACCCAATCTCCATTCAGAAAATAAGCATTTTAAAAGGTTTTTCGCCTACCGTCTTGTCTGCAGACTTGTCAAGCATTAATTCATGGTTTTTACTAACCGGTATCAGTATGTTGTTACTTCGGCATCATTTAGAAACGTGTATTACAATTTAATCACAGTAAAATATGTTCATTTTGTTGTAGTTGTAGCTCCCGAGCCAGTGCGTCTTGTTTGAATGGTGCGAGTAAACACAGCTGGCAGCCGCGGTGAAACTCGAGCGATAGAGCGAAGCGAATATTCGCATCGCGTCCGGTGTGTGAACGCAGCATTACAACGACCCCTGATATATCTCGCGAGAATGTGTATAAATATAGATACATTTTCATAACAAAACAATGGGGTTGCTTAGCCGTTGCTAGGCCAATTGTTGGAGTTGCTATTGCAACTCCAAGCAACCCCCTAGCGCCGCCCCTGCCTGGGGATTCCTCCTCATCCGCAGGTTTGCGCTGCAGGTTTTTTTTCCTTCTGAGATCGTCAGTTCGTTGTTGCACAAACAGAGGATTCAGACATCGTACATTCAATATATAACTAAACACGTCTCTTCTCCACATATTCTCTTTCATCACTTTTCATTTATTGCAATTGTACAGCTGTACTTCATACTTTAAAAATACTTCACGGCTTAGTTCTCATTTCCGGTAGTTCCGGATGTACTTCCTACGTCTGTAAACAACGTATTAAATAAACTGTACCTTCATTTAATATTCAGAAATAATAATATCTCGTCATCTATAGTTGTAGCCTTTACATCAGTAGGTTTCGGTGTGGAACACTCCGTGTCATTTCGCTTCTCAATTCACTTCTACAAGACAACGAATATTAGCCACATGCTACATGCTAACCGGAGATGAAGGATTTTCAGAATAAAAGCTTAACTTCAGACATTTTGCGCGAGGACTTCAGTTTTTCAGTATTGAATAGCATTTAAACTGGTATGTTTTAACTAATTTATGCCATAAAACATTGATTTTAATTTCTAACACTGGGCATGACCATATTTGGAAGTACAACTTCCTACAGGTTCAACCTCCACTGTCCGCGTCAATTCGCTTTTAATCTGCCATACAGTAATGTCTCTCAGCCACCGTAGTGACGTGTAGGGGGCGTGTCGTGTAGTGTCGTGTACTGTCCGCGGCCGCAGCTGGACCTCTTATTATAGATCCATGAGCTGGGTTGCAGTCGAATAGTCTATTTTGCTTAGGAACCTTCCTAACGGAGTGAAATGACCCGGAAGTACCTCAGTAGCAGCCATGATAAGTGCCGTTCGAATTCGTCTAAATGAAAGGAAAGGAGGTTTCAAACTTCCTTTATAACCTCCTTTAGCTTAGGAACCACTGGACCTTCCTAACCGAAAGGAGAGGAGAAAATGCTGCCCCACAATGCCTTGCAGCCGCAGCATTTGCCGTCACACAACAGTCGGCCGTTCACGGAAACAAACGATTATGACGGAGAAATTATATCATGAAAGTTACGGTGCTTATTAAGCTTTTTAAAACGTATGTGGTAAGTTGCCAAAGTGCTTTGTTTTGAACGTTCATCAGTATTATAATCAAAAAGAGAAATATTATCAAATAAAGTCAACATTTCACAGAGCTGTGTGGGTTTTGTTCAACTTTTAAGATAAGATAAGATAAGATGAACCTTTATTAATCCCCGAGGGGAAATTCAGTTGTACAAAGCAGCAACAGGGTAAGCGTGAAAAAAATAGTACAGCAAAGATTCACACAGATCAATAAAATCAGAAATAAATAATAAAATAAATAAATAAGATCAAGAAAAGAAATAATAATGATAATAATAATAAAAGACTATGAAAATAGGAGATGAATACAAATAAGAGTAAAATAACTGTCAGCATATATACATATGGTCATCATCTAAGTTATAAAGTGCAGAATAAGTTAAAGTGACAAGTGAAAAGTTAGCATGGGTTGTAGAAGCAGTGTATATTTATGTTCAGTGATTTAATTTGATTTCTTTTTCGTTGTTAACCCCTTATTGTGCAGCCTGATGGCTACAGGCACAAAGGACTGTCCGAGGCGCTTGGTGCGTTGTTGTGGAGGGATGAGTCTGTGGCTGAACGTGCTCCTCATCTTCACTAGCTCTGCGTGGAGTGGGTGGGAGGGGTTCTCTAGGATGCTGTCGAGCTTCCTCCTCGTCCTCCCCTCTGCCACCTCCTCCAGATTGTCCAGTTTTACTCCCACTACAGAGCTAGCCTTCCTCACGAGTTTGTTCAGCCTGCCAGTGTCCCTAGTGTTTGTGTTTCCACCCCAGCACACCACTGCAAAGAAGAGCACACTGGCCACCACAGACTGGTAGAACGTCTGCAGCAGCCTCGTGCACACGTTGAAGGACCTGAGCCTCCTCAGAAAGAACAGCTTGCTCTGTCCCTTCCTGAAGAGAGCATCAGTGTTGTCACTCCAGTCCAGTTTATTGTTTATGTGCACTCCCAGGAACTTGTAGCTGTTCACCACCTCCACATCCTCCCCCCTGATGGTGATGGGGGTCAGAGGCCTCTTGCTGCTCCGCCTGAAGTCCACCACCAGCTCCTTAGTCTTGCTGATGTTGAGCTGGAGGTGATTGTTGTCACACCAGCCTACGAAGTTCTCAACCAGGGCCCTGTACTCCTCCTCATCGTCATCTGTGATGCAGCTGACAATAGAGGAGTCGTCGGAGAACTTCTGTAGGTGGCATGAGCCGGAGTTGAAGCGGAAGTCAGAGGTGTAGAGGGTGAACAGAAATGGTGACAGCACAGTTCCTTGGGGGGCTCCGGTGTTGCTCAGCAGCACATCAGACACGCTGCCCTGCAGTCTGACATACTGAGGTCTGCTGGTGAGGTAGTCTGTGATCCAGGCCACCATGCTGTGATCCACCTGCATCACTGACAGCTTCTCAGCTAGCAGGTGTGGCTGGATCGTGTTGAAGGCGCTGGAGAAGTCGAAGAACAGTATTCTCAGTGAGCTGTGCGGCTTCTCCAGCTGTGTGTAGGCTCTGTGGAGCATGTAGATGATAGCATCCTCTACACCAATGTTTTCCTGGTAGGCAAACTGTAGAGGGTCCATGGAGTCACACACGAGGGGTTTGAGGTGCTGCAGAATCAGTCTCTCAAAGATTTTCATGACGTGTGAAGTCAGAGCAACAGGCCTGTAGTCTCCTGGGGTGCTGGGGCGTGTCTTTTTGGGCACCGGGACAATGCAAGACGTCTTCCAGATGTCCGGCACCTTCATCAGCTTCAGGGAGAGACTGAAGAGGTGCTGAAAAACTCCTGCTAGTTTTAAAAGATGTTTGAATGGTGATATACACAGTGATAGATGTTAAGGACTAACGTTTATAATAAATACATTTGTATTTATTTTAAGATCTTTTCATACAATCATACGTATTGTGATCATTTGTATTAATGTGGACCGGAGGGAGAGGGGGACGAGCATAAGTTTCACTTTCCTTTTTTATTTCAATTCCAACTTTGGTCATGAAGAATATGTTTCTCTGTTGTCCACGTTCATAAAGCATAAAGCAACAGCATCAGAGCACGGTGCAGAGTCTCTAGATGAGTTTACAAGAGTCCCTCGTTGTGGTTTCCATGGTTTCCCCACAGCAGCAGACGCACATTCATGACGTCCGCTGGCGCATCATAAACACGTCGGATAGTGAAAGTGCAGTTGGATTCTCTAAAGTACTGCAGTCTCTTCTCCTAAATCCTTTTGAATTCTCCTATCCACTATCCCTTAACCCCGTGACGTTTCACTCAGAGGTCAAGGAATAGACGATAGGGTTAGAACTTAGGAGCTGATTTTAAAACTATTCGACTGCAACCCTGGACCCTTCTCACTTTCAGTGCGGACGGATTCCTGTAATGGCGGTGTCAGTACCCGATTGACTCGGGTGCATATCCGTCCCTTACCAATGACGTCACTTCCAATGACTCTGATTGGCTGTACGGTAATTTACCCAGGGGTGCTCGGGGCAAATCACATCTTCAGATCATGACGAACCGAATGGACGTATTCCTATACTCCTAGCGTGTGAAAATGTTTGTGAAAAACATGTACAAAAAACATGAAAACGGAGCAATGGCTGTACGGCAACTCAAGAGGACCATCATACACGGTCAAATTCCGAACATTTAAACAAAGCCTACACTTCATTCTTTACTTTGTCCGTTATTATATGTAGAAGATATTAGTTTTTTCTCCGTTTTTTCTCCGTGATGTTGTTTCCATAGCAACAACTTCAAACAGGAAGTTAACACTACACTTCATTTAAGACACTTAAACGGAGCAGTGGCTGCGTGTTAGGGTTAGCTGCTATATGCTAGCTTTACAGCTAGCGGTTAGCATTTTCAATGGAAATATACATCGAAACATCATGTTTCAGTAAAAACAAGGCCCCACTGATCATCTACTCTCTGAGACAATTACAGGGATGCCCGACTTGAGTTTCTAGCACCAGGGAAAGTGGATAAAAGTGCCCGAGATCAGCCTCTTAATTTACCCAGGGCATAGTGCTGGGCTTTGGGCATGAAAATTCAGGAAACTCCCCTGAGTATTTTATTAAATATCTGAACTTTGGAGAGGAGTTGGGGGACACACGACACATCAAATCACATCTACAGATCAAGACGAAGTTAATAGAAGTACTCCCATACTCCTAAAAAAATGTTTGTGAAAACCGTATGCAAAGTCTCGGAGCAGTGGCTGTGATCGTTGCTATTGAAACAACATGACGGAGAACCATCTTGTAGACCAGGGGTCTGAATCTGATCAAATTCATTTATAATATATCTCCATTTCCACAAAGTCTGGTGTGTCCTTAGTGGAACCAAAAACAAAAGTCTGCAACAGGATGCTATGAATTCTAATGTTCATTTTGTTATAAGCCTTGTTCAAAGGTTGTTTTCAAGTTCAGCTTTGTTCAGTGGCTGGTAAACGTCTTTTTGTTTGTTTTATTTTAACCACTGTCATTGGGGATATGAAGTAAGCAGTAAGCCTTACTACAAAAGTAACAATAACACACATAACATCAGGCCTGGCTGTAATCAGTATGTAGCTAAGTATCATGCTGAAGCCTGTGAAGCCACTACATCATGGGCTATGGCTGGCAGACCCAGGCAAGGGTCTGTATTTGAGTACAAGAAGCTTACTAATGCAAGATACAAGTATGCTATTGGCTTCATCTGTAAAAATGAAAGAGGGCTGATTCCATGGCTAAGAAGCTGTCAAACAAGTTGTCGGACAACAAAGCAAGTGGTGTAGATCATATTTCTGCTGAACATCTTAAATATGCCAGTGTAAAGATAGCTCCTCTTCTTTCTATCTGCTTTACTGCCTTTATGAGTCATGCCTTGTTACCAGACTCAATGTTGTCTGTTCTGTTTGTGCCAGTTATTAAGGTCAAAGGCGGTAAAGTGTGAAGCCTAGATAACTATAGGCCCATAGCATTAGCCAGCATACTGTGAAAAGTCCTAGAAAGAATTCTGCTGGAGAGATTAGATGACTTTATCAACACAACAGATAACCAGTTTGGCTTTAAGGCTAAACATGGCACTGACTTGTGTATATACGCCAGGAAATTGTCAACAAATATAGAGGTAATAACTCATCAGTTGTTATGTGTTCCATTGATGCTTGTAAAGCCTTTGATCGTGTTAATCATAGGAAGTTATTTGTTAAACTGAGTCAAAGAGGGGTGCCCAAATACATTGTGAGAATTCTGGTCTACTGGTATGGCCACCAGACTATGCTAGTCAAATGGGGCAATAGGGTCTCAGCCCCATTTGGGGTTAGCGATGGTGTCAGCCAAAGTGGAATTATGTCCCCAGTTCTTTTTAACCTTTATATTGATGATCTGTCCAAGCGACTGAGAGCCTGTAATACTGGATGCATGATTGGTAGTACTCTAGTGAACCATATTATGTATGCAGATGATCTTGTTGTGCTGATCCATCTAGTGCTGGTCTGATGTGTGCACAAGCAAACATTCTCCTACGTAAGTTTAGTGTACAGACGGAGATGTGAGGGGGGAGGCTGTGATGGCTGTGTGATCCAAGCCCACATTAACTTTTCCTGCAGCAGAGGGAAAAGGATTCCTTTAAAAGATCTTGCATACATCAAGGGACAGAAAAAGAGAATTTTTTGGAAGATGGTGATGAGGATCTGGAAATTGGAGAGTGTGGCTGAAGATGAGTTTGTCCCTGAGCACAGGAAAGGTTGATGAGAGAGCTGGGAGAAGAGTTTGAGGAGAAGTGCAGGGAGAAGAGTTTGAGGAGAAGTGCAGGGAGATGCAGATTAATCCCTCTGGTGCCGCCAAATGTCAAAGGTTATGGCTTAAAACAAAACCTTCCCTTAAGGCCTTTTCAAAATGCCACTGTGCTGCATGAGCTTTTGGGAGGCCTCTAAATAGGGGCCAGATCAGGAATCTGAAATATGGAAACCACAAGCCACCCAGAACTTTATTTCCAATCGAACGTCAAACTTTCTCACAAAATCCTGTCTGGAGCTACGAATCTGACACCGTTGTGGTGAGGGAGGGGAAGAAAATAGAAATAAATTGAAAAAAGGTGCTTGGCGCTCCAAGACTTTGAGAGTGTGTTGCTTAACTTGTGTGGAACCCGCTTGCAAAATGTGGGGCCCCTGCGACCTTCAACAAGGTCAAAACTGATGTCAGAGGTCACGTTTTCACGGCGTACAGTAGGCTACAAGGCACAAAGGAAGGTCCGACCGCTAAGAGCTTGGTGTCGTTGCAACACATCGTGATTTTCTCCCCCTCCCTCACCACAAGGGTGTCAGATTCTTTATTATCCCTGATTATCCCTCTAGCCATTTCCAAAGTCAGGCATCAGGCCCTTGTGCCCCCGCAAAGTGTGAACCGGTTCTCGTGCCATGTTCTGTTCATGTTTCAGTAAAATCAAGGCCCCACTGATCATCTACTCTCTGAGACGATTCCAGGGATGCCTGACTTGAGTTTCTAGCACCAGGGAAAGTGGACAAAAGTGCCCGAGATCAGCCTCTTAATTTACCCAGGGCCTAGTGCTGGGCTTTGGGCATGAAAATTCAGGAAACTCCCCTGAGTATTTTATTAAATATCTGAACTTTGGAGAGGAGTTGGGGGACTGACGACACATCAAATCACATCTACAGATCAAGACGAAGTTAATGGAAGTACTCCCATACTCATAGCGTGTGAAAATGTTTGTGAAAACCGTGTGCAAAGTCTCCGAAAACGGAGCAGTGGCTGTGATGCTAGCTTTGCGGATAGCGGTTAGTTGTTATTTTTAGTAGTGTTAACTTACTTAACCCTTGTGTTATGTTCACATTTCGCACCGAAAATACCCTTTGCTAGATCAAATTTAACAATGGAAGTGTCCATCGTTTTTTGTGATACAAATGTAATTTATGTTAAAAAAAATACACTGTAATAAAAACTAGGTTTTGATTTTTCTCTCATCAACTTTTCCTGTGCTCTCTTGACCTTGGCTCTATATCGGATAGGGCCACCATACTAAATTGTTTTAATGAGCATTTTGTGTCCTGTGGCTCTCTGTTTGATTCTGTTTCTAATTCTGCTTCTGTGAACACCACAGTCGGTGACTCTGAACAATGTGGTCTGGAAAACCCTTTCAGTTTTACTCCTTCTACTGTTGATGTTGTAGATCCCACTACAGGCTGCTCCGGACAATGTAGAACCTTTCTTTTTAAAGATAGCTGCAGATTTTATTGCTCCACAACAAAATCCCAAAAGTATGGAAGTCAGCTTATGTCCTGCCACTACTAAAAGGAGGGGAGGCCAGCTTATTAAACAATTATAGACCCATCTCTAAATTGTCAGTTCTGGCCAAGGTTCATGAACGCCTAGTGAGTGAGCAGGTAAAGGTGTTTTTATGTACAAATGACATCCTGTCTAAACATCAGTCAGGCTTCAGAAAGCAACATAGCACCATCACTGCCACAATGAAAGTGGTGAATGATGTGGCGAGTATTTGAGACAATAAGCAGAGTTGTGCAGCCCTATTTGTTGACCTATCCAAAGCGTTTGATACCGTTGATCATCACATCTTGAAGCAGAGGCTAGTCAGTATTGGCTTATCCTGCCATGCAGTGGGGTGGTTTGTGAACTACCTCTCTGAAAGGTCCCAAGTGATATCTGACAGCTTTGGATATTGTAACTACGCAAGGAATACAACTTCAAGTGGTTACCTGTTACAAATACTTGGGTATCTGGCTTGATGATTGTGTCACTTTTAAACGTCATATCAATAACCTGCTTAAAAATAATTAATAATAATAATAATTAATTAATTTATTGCCTGAGATCTCATGCTGTGGTTTTATTAAATGTGCCAAGTGCTAGGACTGTCTTAGGGAAGAAAGCTTTTAGATGTGCAGCTCCACTAACTTGGAACAGTCTGCAAAAAAAATGGAAAATTACCAATCTGGTACCACTACATGTTTTTAAAGCTCGGTTGGATGCTCCACAATCAGATGCTGTTGGTACCTGTTCATGTGGATAGATATGTAAATTGTAATCCCTGTACATTTTGCTGTATGATGTCCTTTTGTTGTTTATGTCTTCATGTGGAACCTACTGCTGCAGGTCTCCCTTGAAAAATAGATCAAGGGATCTAGGGGGCTTGGTACTTGGTACTGACACCGGACTCTGTGCCCAACATGTGTCCAAACGGCGGTACTGCAACTTCCGTATCAGTCCGTGACGTCACCCGGCCCAAAACAACTTAAACAAACTAAATATTATGGACATAAACGCGAGTGAAGTGAATCGGACAGGAGAGGAGACACGCAGCTCTGCATGATAACCTGCAGCTCCGCCCGCTGTGATGGAGCGATGAGCGGAACAAAACACACACTTCAAGTTAGATCATCACCCTTAGCTATTTTAATTAGCTCTCAAACTACCTAAACTAGTTATAAATATGTTTATTTTTACTGTCGGGTCACTCATTACTGGATCAGCCAGCTGTAGTGATGGCGAGATGAAGCCTTATGAAGCTTTGAAGCTTTCCAGCCAATTGGTTCGCAAAAGGGTTCATCTCATGAGGCTTCATCATGGGCTTCATTTGAACACAAACCCCCCTGTTGGTCAAAGTGTGTAAAACAGGCAGATTGGACATCTCAACAGTGTGCTCTATCTCACACCGAGTTCCCAATGAGTAAAGCCTTAGAATAACTCTAAACAACGAACATTAAATCATATTTTCATGTTAACAATATTGTATTTATTCCAGTTTAATGATTGTGATCGAAAAGCCTAAAGAGGCTGGTAAACATTGCAAAGAGGGACTTGTATTCCTTAATAATATTCGTAAACTTAACCATGTTGTAGCCTGAGAAAGGCTAAAACATATCAAAGACTACATTTATTAACTGCATTATCTCATTTAGCTGTAGCTTTTATAAAATAAAATAAAAGACGCATTGACGAGTCGTTGAACCAGGGACCCTGCGGACCCAGCTGAGCCACAGGACACACACACTGAATCCACCTGAAAACACTCAAGTATATTTATTCCTGTATTTATTTATTCATGTTTTTATTCCTACTTTTATTTATGCTTTTATTTATTTATACTTATGACATGTTCCGACCTCTATATGAGTGAGGGTCTGAGCTCTCTTAATTCCATCGTGTCACCGGGCCTGGTTACAGGAGGGGTAATATGGTTCATTATACATCCATGGGTATTATGAGCGCTGTGGTTCAACGGTTCAACCGATCTGAAGCACTTTCTGAAGCAGTCACGTGGGAATTGACAGGCAGCGAGGCTTCGTTTGTCATCGGCGTCACTGGCCCAAAACGATACCAGCCTCGATACAAGCTTCACAAAAAGCTTCGGGGATTACTCGACACACGCTCCGAAGCCTCGGCGCAATACGTAACATCACCGCCCCGCGGTGCGGGGGAGCCCCGGAGCTTAGGGGGCCCCGCCCCCACTGTAGGCTATCCTCTTAGATTTCGTAACGCGGGAACAGGGCGCAGAGGGCGGGCCCCCCCCCCCTCCCTGCTATGTTGCTAGGCACCCCGTCCCCGTCTTGTGTACGCTGCCTGTAGTAGTATACAACAGTGTATCATTATAATTATTTGCTCACCTGCGATAGGGCTAGCCGGCTGATAACTAAGGCCCCGGCCACACGAGGACGATAACGGTCGTTTGTGTTACTGTTTAGTGAATATAGACCGTTCGGCCACACGAGGACGACCGAATATGACAGTAAACAACTGCGGAAACGATAACGGGTCCCAGGGTGGATAGAAAGGCATACGCAATGCTCTGGGGGGTCCAACGGCTCCGTGAGTGCGCTCTATACGATCATGTTCTGATAATGATGAGGCAATAGCCCCGCCTCTCCCCACCTCTGCTGCTCACCCCCGCGTCAAATAAACTGCACACTGAATTCAGATTATTTATCTTTCTCTCGATATGGACATAAATGCGAGTGAAGTCTAATCTGACAGGACGGAGACACGCAGCTCTGCTCACCTGCAGCTCCTCCCGCTGTGATGCAGCGGTGAACCGAGCAAAACACACACTTCAAGTCAGATCATCGCCCTTAGCTATTTTAATTACCTCTCAAACTACCTAAACTAGTTATAAATATGTTTATTTTTACTGTCGGCCGTGTCACTCAGTCATTACTGGACCTGCTGCATGAGAGACAGACACTGACGCTGTCAGAAGAGAGGGAGGAAGAAGAGAGGCTCCGTGTATTTTATATATTATATAGAGTCGTTATTCATTTGTTTTAAAGCTCAATAAATAACAAAGAAGACCTTAGACCGGCACTTTTTATAATTTTGTCCGGAAGATTTCAACTTTAACACACGTTGACTGGCGAAAAACTCTGCCCGGTCCCCTCTGCTCTGCCCCAACCGCGGAGAATAAACAGAAGGGCAACCATGACAACCATGCTTCTTCTCTGCTTTTGTGGAGGAAGTTACAGCGCCACTTACAGGCTCCTGCATATGTACTGCAGCTTCTCCAGCGGTTGGAGCTAAACGGAGCTGTCTCGTGTGGACAGAAACGTTCCGGTGTCGATTGCGTGTGGACGGAAGCTTTTTTGCGATTGCGTTTGCGTTAATCCTATGCGTTTAGCCGTTATTGTCCTCGTGTGGCCGGGGGCCTAATGTTCATTAGCCGCGTTCACACCGAGTACTTTTCACCCGTACTTTTCGCGTTTAGTTCCGTTAGTACCCCTGATGTTGCGTTCACACCAAAAAAATAACTAAGTGCCGGGAACTTTTCACCCCATTTTTAGCGCCTGCTGAGAGCAGGCACTTTCCTGTGGAAAAAAAGTACCCCAGTGCTGATTGGCTGGGCGATTGCAAACCACGCCCCGTAAAAGTCTGAAATGTTTTGGAGAGCCGCCATTGTATTATCCTCACATTAGCATTATTAGCATTAGCATTAGCCCCGCGCAGAAACGCAGAGAGACTAACTTATGACAACACAAAATAAAACATGGGAGCGGTGGAGATGAGGAGGTGTCGGCGTTCTGGCCGTTTACCCAGTCCCCAACTCCGGGGACTTCCGGCCGGGGATTTTCGGCGGCAGTATACGCCGTGAAGTTGTTTGCGGCCTGCCAGTAAACCCAAAGCAGAAGAAGAAGAAGTGACGTCCCCCAGGGACTTATTTCCGGTGTGAACGCTATCTGTATTTAGTGCCCTGGGGTATTAAGTGCCGCGGCACTGAGTTCCGGGAACTAAGTACAGCAAAGTACTCGGTGTGAACGCGGCTATTGGCAGGCTGGGCAGCGTTCAAAACAAAGCGGCCTCAAAGAGTATATACATAGCAAGATGATTCTCACCTCTCTGGACGGAGGACACCACTCAAAGAGTATATACAGAGCAAGATGATTCTCACCTCTCTGAAAGGCGTAGACGCTGTCTTTGTGTTGGCACGTCAGGACGACCACCGTCCCGTGATGTTTAAATCAGATGTATATTATTATACAGTTCCTACTGACCTTACTGTTTAAATCAGATGTATACAGGGCTCTCAAGTTTTGAACAGAGTTCAGAGTGAGATTTTGGCAGCGGCGGGGCTTTGGGTGGGGACGGTGGTCTTATCTGATAAATGACACATAAATTCATACAAATAAAAACATATTTATTTCATTCTTAGTGAAGGGATGTGTGTGTGTGTGTGTGTGTGTGTCAGTTTTTGTTGTTGTAAGTGTTGGTGGCAGTTTTTGAGGCCTTCAGCACTGGGGTTGGTGGCTCCCATCTAGGGCTGCAACAAACGACTAATTTGATAATCGATTAATCGTTTCATTAATCGATAGATTAATCGACTATTCAGACTATTAGGCCTATGCCTTGCACAATTTCTCAAACGCTCTTATTTAGCCATCAACTTTTAGGTTTAGCTTGAGGTTGTTTTAGGCATGTGGAATCTAACAATGAAGACAATAAAGATGAATACTTGATTCAAAAATACATATATTATTAAATTAACTAAACACATTTTGAACTAAATTAACATTGCTTTTTATTTAAATTAAATAAATAATATTTCACATCAAAAGAAACAACAATGTTTTGACAAATCGTATTAAATAATGTGATAACAGAATTGTGAACAGAATAGCTGAAACTTTAACAAAATAAATAACTCAGTTACCTCTAATCATTAACCCATGTTTGTATAATGTAGTTAACTCTGTGTGTTGCTGCTAGCATACATAATACCTGACGTGGAAACGTGGGGGGGGGGGGTTACAGAGCTGCTAGAAAGACAGTCGAACCCGGTGCATTTCTCCGTCTGGATGTGGAGCACTTTTGCTAAATGTTTAGACAAATTGCTCGTGTTACCGCCCTTACATGCTAAACTCTTATTGCACTTTTGGCAACGAGCATTTTCCACCTCGAGACGGGTAAAGTTTAACCACACCTCGGAGCGCGTCCAACTCCGCCGTGTGTTGCATGCATGTAGCAGCTGCATGTGTGTAAACTGCCCCGCCCCCTCGCACACAGACGGGGGAGAGAGAGATCTCGTCTCGATTGGAAAGATCGAAAATACATCATGGACGCATTTGCGTGGCTACAGTGATTCTGTACTAGTTTGTTTACAAAATTGCGCCGCAACTTGGTGGGCGGTACCCTGGAAAGAAATCTCTGCGTGAGAAATACAAGGTGTGGCGTGTGAGCGTGTGAATGGAGTGAAATGCGTGTGTCTCACGCCAAATGCGTGAGACTTGAGAGCTCTGTGTATATTATACAGAAAGTTCCTACTGACCTATACTTTTTACAAAAGATGCCTGAAAAAATAAACATTTAAAAATGTGGCCGCGATGTCTATCCCATGTCACTCTATTATTGATTTAGGGGAGGGGGCGGGGACCCATGGTCCGACCTGCGGGGGAGCCCCGAAATATTGCGCAACGCCACTGAACATCACTAGCCAGCTGCATGAGACCACGGATACTGACGGGCTGTCAGGAGAGGGGGAGGAAAAGAGAGGCTCCGTCCTCCGTGTATTATTATTCCTATATTATTATATGTCGTTATTCATTTGCTTTAAAGCTCAATAAATAACAAAGAAGACCTTTGACCGGCACTTTTCTAATTTTGTCCGGAAGATTTAAACTTTAACGGACATGTTGACCGGCGAAACCCAACCTCTGCTGCTAAATCCAGCGCGGAAGGGCAACCGTGGCAACAATGCATGCGCAACAATGCATGCGCGAGAAGTCTTCTTCGCTGCTTTTGGTGTATTTTGTGGTAGAAGTACAACGCCATTTACTATGGGATTAGTTTTGTATCATAAAGATAAAGCAACACTTTCTCAGAATAATGCAAAACTATGAGTTTAAAAGAAAAAAAAACTGAGTCAATCAAAATAAAATAAATTTCAAAAATAAAACTATAAGTTGCAAACAAATCATTTGTGTAATCATGTAATTTTGACACAAACATCCCAGGTGGGCGGGACTTTCAGGGGTGTGTCCCCATTGGCTACTCAGTTTTTGAGTGACAGCCCACTACACCACAGATCATACAGTGCAACTCATGCAGCAAACTCCGGAGTCCCCTCGGCCACGTTAGTGTCGGTGCCTCCTGGGCAGTGTTGGGCAAGTTACTTCCAAAATGTAATATATTACATATTACTTATTACTCTCTTTTGAAAGTAATAAGTTACATTACAATATTACTGTCTCTGAAATGTAATGAGTTACATTACTTTTTAGTTACTTTCACCAAAATAACCGCAAAAGAATGGCTAAGTATTTTAAATGCTAAAATGTAGTTTAGTGCAGCTCATTATACATCCAATGAAGGGCAATGTGGTATAACATAACAACTGTAGGCCCTTAAGGCTACTAACAACTTGTATTACACGGCTTAGTTGAATACTCGATTCTGATTGTACATTCTTAACATGTGACACGTTGTTAATACAGTACAGACCACTGTCAAGGACTATAATGAAGGTTGCTAAGGAGGATCAAGAAAGAGAAAGGAAAAGAGGTTAAAAGACGGAGTGCTGGACGTCAGATAAATCACCAGAAGAAGGCAGACAGGAAGTAAACACTAACAGGACACGGAATGGGCTCTGTAGTGTGTTCAGTATATGGCCGTGTACAGGCCCGGTTCCAGAACAAAAGTGCATCTGAGATTACAGGGGGGCGCAGCAGTAGTAGGTTTCCATGAGCAATAGTGGCCGGCAACAGCAATGAAAAATAGCATTGAAGGTCCCCAATGAACAGATTATGGCATTTGTTATGTTTTGAAACCAAGCAAGTGAGAACATTCGAAGTAAGTTAAAAGTGCAATCCTGAAATATTTCATATTGTCCAAAGTGTACTATGGCAAGGAAAAGCACAAAAGCTTCAAAACTGTACTGATACAACAAATGAGAACATATTGTAAATCAAGGCAAATATGATTTGAACCAGCTCACGGTTTGAAATGGCAAACATTGAAAAGCAAGTATTATTAAACCCATGTACTAAATCATCACCTTGGTCCCATCATATACTCTGGGAAGCAAGGGCGCCGGAAGCGGGGGGGCCAGGGGGCCATTGGCCCCCCCACTTTACAGCCCTGCCCCACATTTTCGCAGCGGCGGATGCCGCGGAACGCTGTATACATCCCGTTTCAATAATTCCCCTCTACTCTAAAGTCACATCTAAAACACTAAAAATCTGATCTAGCTGTGTATATTTTGTCATTTTTGATTGTTATATTCAATCTCATTAGCTACAGGCATTTTTGAAGCTTGTAAAGGGAACATGCAGCTCTCACTCGCCACTCTGCTCTTCCACAGCGCTGCTTCCCCTCCCTCCGCTGACATCATGAATATCAGGTGTAGTAATCATAGATAACACGGCAGGGTCCGTTACAGTTTGTTTTCATCTGATTTCAAATAAACAAAGTCTTGGCTTTCAGAATATTAAACTTGTTTCGACAAATTCAGATGATAAATACAGCTTTGACGCTCGTAACGGCATAATTACAAGCGGAGAACGGAGTAACTTAACGTCACACAAACACACACAAACGCAAACATACACATACACACACGTATACACACACACTCGAACTTCCCCAAGACCAGTAATCATAGGCGGCGCGTGAGGCTCAGGTTTGGGAAGGCTAAATAACTTTTTTTACCTGACGCTGCCCGCCTCTGGCGTGAAAGCACCGCGTACTGACTGTATGCAGAGAAGACGCCGACGTGTCGCACTCATACTTGTCAACCCTCCCGATTTTCGCGGGAGACTCCCGATTTCATGGCCCTCTCCCGGTTTCCTCCCGGGGTCATATTTCTCCCGCATTTCTCCCGATTTCTGACAAAATCTGATTTACTCAGGACTGTTTCCACTCGGACTTTAATACAGCTGCACCATTGTTTGGTTTCCATGGTAACACGTCTCTTTAGTAGCGCGCGCAACTGAAAGTCTGAGAGGGTGAGGAAGATTGTCACAGAAAAGAGAACAATAATCGACAACTCCACCCTCTGCTCACTCCTTTCCTGTTAAATACAGGTCCAGCCCACACATATGCTCCATTAAGGATGGTGCTTCAGGCCGCAAGGCAGTGCACTTACAAGTACAACTACAAGAAGCATGTTAATGTTAATCTAATACAGCTCCGGCGATCCACTTTTCATTAATGAAGTATGACGCTGCGCTGTCAGTACACTTGTCCCTGTTTGTGATTGGTCAAATGTAGCTAACCCCGCCCCTTTCACGTGAATGCGCTCTCAGCTGGAGAAAGAAACCCTGGCTTGATTTACCGAGTTGATAACCAGCCACAGGTGGCTGCATAGAAGCGCTAATGTAAAAGACACAAACATTATACATTATATTTTTATTTTACCAGGATGCAGTGACAAAAAGATTTGGGAAGGCTTAGCCATCATTTGCTCCGCTAATAATCAATCAGATCGATCCAGAGAGGAGGAAACTTTAACTTAGGGCTTTTTCTCAAAATGATGACTCTGTGACAGCCGTTATATAATGTGACATATTTAGCTTAAAATTTGGAGTACAAAAACAATCCTGATATCATTAGAAAGCTAGGAATCTCCTCTTTCCAACAGTGTATACAACTCAAAATGTGTCTTCGGGTCAATGCGACTGATTTCGATAGAGCAGGTCACTTTGCATTAGGTAAAAATAAAGCAGGCAGACATAACAGGAAGAATATGTATATTGTAATCCAATCAAATAGGACATTGTCACACCATTCAAATGTATCCATGTAAATTACAACCAATAAAAAAGCTTAGATGTGTTTATTTATTACGTTGTTTACGTTATGACTCTGCGTTAATTGTTACGTTGGTGTGTGTCAGCCGTTAACCTAGATAGATAAACTTGCAAACATGTCAGAAGAACCGGCGCATAAGAAAACAAAATACTGTCAAACTAAACTGAAATTAAACAACTTGAGCGTCACATCCCTGACATCGGCAACTCCGGAGCCTGGTCCTTCAAACATAGAACCAGCGCAGATGAACGCAAAAGCAGCTCTGCGGCCGCAGAGACTGTCAAAACCGCCGCCGCCGGCACCGTTGAACCGAAACAGGCTGGTTCCGACTGCATGGAGGTTTGTTGTCGGGACATTGTGACGGGCAAATAAAATCGTATTTGGGCAAAGAGAAAGGTACTTCAATGCAGAATGGTACAAAAACAGAGAGTGGTTCATTCTTTGCAAAACCACTAAACGAGCCTTCTGTGAAATATGCAGATTTGCTGCTGTCAAACGGCTTGTAACTTTCTCCAAATGTGGAGATGACTCTTTGTAAATACCGAGTAACGAGTTAATAACTGGAACTTTTCACAGAGAGTGTGTTCAAAAAAAGTGCGCTTACTTCAGTCAAACACCAGTCAACATTCAGCTTGTCAAACAAGAGCGTATTGAGCAGGAACAAAGGAGAGATGGAATGATGGAGCAACTGCGCTGTATGTGTGTGCTGGAGCTGTATAGTTTAATTTACAGGAAAGGAGTGAGCAGAGGGTCCAGTTGTCCATTCTTGTTCTATCTTCCTCCTGAACACCCTCTCACAGACTTTCATTTGCTCGCGCTACTAAAGAGACACGTTACCATGGAAACCAAACAATGGTGCAGCTGTATTGAAGTCCGAGTGGAAACAGTAACATTTGGTGCGTTATGTTAGAATGAAATACATCAGATTTAGTCAGAAATCGGGAGAAATGCGGGATAAATATGACCCCGGGAGGAAAACGGGAGTCTCCCGCGAAAATCGGGAGGGTTGGCAAGTATGTCACATACACACGCACTTTTTGGCCCCCCCCACTTCTGAAATGAATCCGGCGCCGCTGCTGGGAAGAGAATATCTACTGCTTGAAAACTGGTATCACATCATCATGTGAGGTTGACTTTGTGACCTGGAGAACATTTCAGCTGCAACATTAGCTTGTTGATAAGCTTGGGACATGAGATCTTTTTGTAGGCATTCGTGGTGAAGGAATCTGTGCTATTGTATGCATTATTTTTGACCCAACATTTCTACAGGCATGGCAGAATATGGCACTATTTTCACACGAATATTCCATTGTCTATTTTTATATCACGAGCTGCAAAATGACCGCCTAACCCCACTGTACAGGCGGGTACTTGTTTAAATATACCTGGGCAGGCTCTGTTTTGCCGTGGTATCCTGGCACCTGCGGGCCGCAGAGGGGCGGCGTAGTTTCGGGCGATGAAGACTGCTGCTCCGGGGGCGAGGGCGGCGAGTCAGGCGGGAGTAAGCTAGTGTCCACGACGGAGGGTAACGTGATGTCCCCATCCGACCTGTTGCTACTGTCTGCAGTAGATGCAGTGTTGCTGGCGTTTATTGATGGTTGCCTTAACCATTTTCGTATAAATGATTATCCACAGATGTGTGTCACTGCTGTGGAAGAACTTTTGAAATGATGCACGCGCAGCGGAGCAGGTCACGCGCACCTGACACAATTTGTTGTATTTTTCGCTCCGTTCTCTTTTTTGAATAGAGGAGGGTGCTTAACATTCAACTGCCCCGAAGATCCCGACGCGAAGCTTGAAGGGCAAACACAGGTTTACTAATCTACTAATTTACTAATCTACCTATCTAATGTCTGGTGTCGGAATGTCTCGCTATGTTAGTACATTCTTAAAAAACAAAACACCATTTCATTTCGGGTTAAAATGTGTTGTAACTTCGTTACTGAGCATTGTAACGGGTAATATATTACCCACATTTCATTAGTAATGCGTTACATTACTTCATTACAGCAAAAAGTAATATATTACTGTAACTCCGTTACTTTTGTAACGCGTTACACCCAACACTGCTCCTGGGGAGTTTTCATGAACATATCGAACTTCTCTTATGGATTGCTGTGCATTATACTTGTGTTGTGTAGTTTATACTTTATTCCAACTTTAAATATTGTAATACCTGAACACACTGCTGCTGTTAAATAATTTCCCCATTTGGGATTGATAAAGTGTCTGTCTGTCTATTTATTTATTTTATAGATAAAATAACACATCTATGTATTTTCAAGCTAAAGGTGATACACAATATAAACTGTATACTGTTATTTTTTCAAAGACATGTTACATTTCAAAAGCATATATTGCTATGTTTAGGACAAACAATTAAAGACTGCTTTAATTTAACAAATTCTACAATATAAAAGTGGCAGATTTGCTTTATTAAACAGACCAGACCTGCATACCAACACAATTAGGAACATGCTCGCATCTTACTATGTTGGTCTGAAGAGCTGAAGCATTCATACACAATGGATACACACTGTGTTGTCTCATTCTATATCCTGTGAGAAAATGATATATATTTAGCATAAAACTCGACATACTATTCCTGAGGAAGATATGAATCATCAACAGATTTGAATGGGATCTCTAACATGTTCATGTAGAATAAAGACAACAGAGTGATTATACAAATTACATTTATTGAAATTTGAACCAGAATATGAAGTCTCAAAGAATGTTTTAAATAAAAGGACATAAAACAAAAAGGTGGATAATAATAAAATCTATTAAATGTATATGTAAAGACATTTGGTCAAATGAAATGACACTGAGCAAGTGATAACAGCAATGCCAGTGTGGATGAAGATGGTGCAGGTCTCTCTTCATGCCCCCCCTCCGTGCTGTCCCCAGAGGAAGTGGGGAAATGGGATAAGACCTCTGGACGCCACGCTGTCTCAATGATCCACACTGTTAATATGAGAGGAAAATAAATGTTTTAGGAAATGAAAAATATGAAGTTAACAAATAAAACACAGCTCAGGGGCAGTCATGGACGGTAGGTTTTCCAACAGAGAGAAGTAGTAAACTCAGCCTCCATTGATTTTCACATCAAATTAGCGTGTTAATAAAATAAGCTATCATGGCTTATACTTGCATATCTAAACAGAATCATGAAAGCATGTTGGTAGTCATGCACACGAGTCCGTTTGAGTGTGTGCGCCGGTGTCTGAACGCACACTCACTGCTAGCTATGTAGCTAACTGGCTACTTAGCTTGCATTGTTATGGATCTAAAGGTAGCAATTTAAGCTAACTTTCATAGCACAGCTTTACTTCTCACTTAACACAATAAAGAAACAGACCGTATAGTACAGCACAAACAACACAAATGATCAATACTTACATATATTTTCACTTGTAGTATTATAATAATTGAAATGGTGGTTCTTCTGGGGGTCTTCTGTTCACGCTCAGCTACCCCACCGCAGCTTCCTGCACTGACTGTACAATCGCTGGAGAACTGGGCTGTCACTCAAAAACTGAGTAGCCAATGGGGACGCACCCCTGAAAGTCCCGCCCACCTGGGATGTTTGTGTCAAAATCTCAAACAAAAAATGAGGGAGCGCAAAAGAGAGAGCTGCAGCGAGAGCAAAAGTCTGATCATTGAGAAACAAGAAACAAGAACTGCAAACAAAAACCTATGTTAAAACAAAGACAAAATACTTATAGTTTACATGATTACACAAATGATTTGTTTGCAATTTATAGTTTTATTTTTGAAATTTATTTTATTTTGCTTGACTCTGTTTTTTTCCCTTTTAAACTCAAAGTTTTGCTTTATTCTGAGAAAGTGTTGCTTTATCTTTATGATACAAAACTAATCCCATAATTTACAGGCCCAGCATATGTAGGCTACTACAGCGTCTCCAGCGGTTCGAGCTGTCTCGTGTGGACGGACACGTTTCTGGTGCCTAATTGCGTGTGGACGGAAGACTTTTTTGATAACGATGTCGGTGCGTTTCCGTTATCGTCCTTGTGTGGCTGCAGACATAATTGCCTCCCTTATCCCTGCCTACGGCATCCCTTAAAGAGTCCTGGGAAGGTGACCTGGGTGTAGTCATATCTGACAGCATGCAGAGGATATACTTGCTCTGGTGCATTCCTCCTCTACATGTGCTAGGCATGGCCTGATGCAGTGCAAGGTGCTCCACAGAGCCCACTTCACCAATGTTAGGTTGGCTAAAATATTTCCACTAAGAAGTGATACCTGTAATAGGTGCAAACAGTACCCGGCCAACCATGTATATGTTTTGGTCGTGCCCTAGCCTGACTGCCTTCTGGTCCAATATGTTTTAAACTCTTGAAGCCCTTAACCCCCTGACTGCTCTGTTCGGGGTTCCCCCCAACTCAGGGTATGCCCGCTGCAGCTCGACGTGTCATCGCCTTCACGACCCTGCTCCCCCACCAACACATGAGGTGGATACAGCAACTTTTACAATGAATTCAACTTGAGAAGCCAAGAATCTCACTAAAAGGATCCTTGAAACCCTTCCACAAGACCTGGAACCCCTCACTAATGTTTATAAATGACATCACTATTACTCCTGACGCTGACGTGGCTTGAGTGGGGGAGGAGAGAGTCTTTTGCTATATTCCTGCTGTTTGTTATTTTGTGATGTGAGTTATTTATTTTATTATTATTTATTTAAGATTGTTTCCACTGTGACCATGACCTAATTGGGTAGGAGTGCGGGGTATTTTTCTTCCCTTAAACAGACTAATTGTTCTGTACTATATTTACTGTGTTGAAGATGTCATGTCTGCAAAAAAAGGAATCCAGGGCATCCATTCTGGACTTCCCCTTTACGTAACAACCACTGGTGTAATTTAAAACCACCAGTGAGGTGATGATATTAATACCTCACCTGTCTCATAGCTGTATTTGGTATGGCAGACCAAACTGGGTTTAGAAGTTCTCACATGAAAGCACTGAAAAAAATTACTGAAAGCAGTAATTCACTGTCTCACTGTCACACAATCAACTAACGCATATCCCCCATCCCGATAAGTGAATGTGTTTCAGTCTGAGTTTACGCTTTTTGGCATCACAACGCCGTTATTAAAGTTTCTCTGGTATTAGATGTGTGATGTTAGCATAGCAACTGAAGCTCATCTGACTATCTTGACTCTTTGTTGTTATATTGTGGCACAAGCCGTTTTCTACGGGCACATTGGTATACTGATTCGGGAGATAACAGCGAACAGATGGTGATTAAAAGTAAGGTAAAAAACAAACAGAATCAAACTATGCCTGGTTAGTGTTGCCTCACTTTAAAGCTCACTATATTTGAACAATATATTATAGGGACATATCTATACAAAACATGTCTCTGAAGTGTTTTGCTTAAAATACCAAACAGATCACCCATTACCCATTACTTCCAAAACACGTCGCGCATAGTTTTTTTGACACTTTGTGAGTTCCCTGACACACCGGGGACACATTTACATATAAACATATATTTATATATAAAAGTCATCAAAAAGTGCATTTTACATAACAGGAGACCTTTAAAGAAATGTAGTCGCTTTCTAGTCACTTTGCTCAGCACCCCTGCCCCAGCCTCCAACATAAGCGTGACGTATTTGGTTTTTGGTTCTTGACGGGCAGTGGAGTGGGGCCAGATAAGAACCGGTTTTCAGGGCCAAGAGCCGGCCCGCTCTGGTGGAAACAGGAAGAACTGCTTTGGTGGGAAAGGGGCATGAGAGGGTCTGCGAAAAAATTAATCTTAAAATTGATCCTTTTCTTGTCGTACTGCAAGAGTCTCCGGGAACTACCCTCTGGCCTGTGATGGTATGGGATTTTATTGATTACCGTTCCTTTAAAGCTAGCTAATGCATTGTAGCTAAGTGTTTTCCCAACTGTTTGGCATATCGTTGTTGATATGTGTGTTGTGAAATGCTGTATTGTGAACACATCAGGGGTCCCTGGCTGGAACCATGGACAGTGTCAATTACAAAATACTTAGGGCTCATTGTTAAGTCTTACATAAGCACTTTTTACTTTTGTTTTGTGAGTGCTTTTTAAATAATTACATATCACTGTTACTTTTTGTATTATTAGGATTACCATTAGCTTCTATTTATAAATATACAATGCATTGTATTGGACAGCCATCGTCAATATATATCATAAAGAATCAAATGCAATTTTTTCTCTGTAACAGCATTAGAATATTTGCATATGTTTCACAATAATTAAGTCACACACATAAAATCCATACCATTTTTGCAGTTTGATTTGACTTTATTGAAGCTTACAGAGCACACAGCAAATACAGTAGACCATGGAAAACCCCACGAATAAATGAAACATTTAGTACCCATGCACATTTCAATGGCATTATTTAATCCTGATATGTAAAGTTGTGTTTTTTACCATAGTACCCAGTGTAATACATCTAAACCCAGCTGAGCAAATCCAAAATGTTATGTAGTCAGTATAGTTATATCAATCCTTATATTTATTCCAGTACCACAACATTATGTATGCATTAGCAAATAAATACATTTATTGAGTAATCATAGATAAAGTAATGCCAATGGGAAGTACAATAAAAAACAAACAAGGAGATGGTTCAAACAGAGATGACACTGAGGAAATCTTTTCATGTTTGCATTCACATGGTCTTGCCCGATACCATAACACCAAACTCCTGGATGGTAATTTCTTTGTTCATGTACTGCTGAAGCTGGCGATTTGTGATATGCCCGAGACGCAACGCATCATCGATGGAGAACTTTTTCCCTGATTTTCTGTCGTGCAGAACCGAGGATTCTCCTTTGGGGCCCTTGACTGAGATCTCCTCCCAGTCACACTCCTGGCTCTGCAGGTTGACAAACATCTTCCAGTCAATCAGCCCTAGTTTGTAGGCCTCCTCTGGTCTCATCTCTTTGCCTGAGTCGGGGTCAATGATCACGATAGACCTACGGAGATGGCTCTCCCTCTGTTCCTTCTTCTGTCTCACTGCCACCAGGTTCTTCTGAAGCCTTTCAACCTCCTCATCCTTCTGTGTAGTAATGCCTCGGAGCTCTGCTAGTTCTCTCTGTAGTGAATCAAGCCTCAACTCCAGGTTCTTTCCATCATCCCTTGGTGCAGACTCTGTGATAAGCCTAGTCTCTTTGCTGGTGATATCGATCTCTGAGCGAATCTTGCGGATCTCATTCTGTAGCCTTTGGTTTTCTTGTTGCAGACGACTGCTTTCATCGCGGATGTAGTGCAGTTCTTTCGAAGATTTGGTGCTTGAGAACTCCATATCAGAGAACCTAGAAGTGAGGGTGGTAAACTCCTGATCGAGGTCTCTCCTTCTTCTTTTCTCTTCTTCCAGAGTCTTCTTTAGTTTCTCAATCTCAATCTCAGCCTCTGGGTCCCTTTCTACTTGAACTTTCTCGGTGCGAACAACTCTTTCTTTCACATCTATCTTCTCCAGGGTGATCTGCTGCTGGATGAGGACATTCAGCTCTTTCTCAAGCAGAGTGCGTTTGTGCTTCTCTTCATCAAGCTGTAGTCTGAGGATGGAGTGTTCTTTCTCCTGTTGGGGATCCTGCTGCAAGACTACCTTCTGTTTGACAGTCACCTTCTCACGGTTCTCTTTGTCGCGGATCTCGAGCTCATTAAGTGTGACACGAAGTCTTTGGATCTCCAATTCTGCATCGCGCCTTGCCCTACGCTCACGTTCCAGCTCTTCCAGTTGCAGATCCAGATCAGCCTTTTGTCTCTGCAGTTGGTAGAGCTCAGTTTTCAGGCTGTCCTTTTGTTTCTGCTCATTGTTGATATTTTGTAAGAAGGTGTCACACTCTGATCTGAGGATAGGATCTTCTTCCATCTTGACCACTTCTTGCTGAACAACCTTTTCACGGACTTGAGACAGATCAATTTTCCTCAGTCTGATCTTCTCTTCTTGAACTGATCGTTCTCCCTCAAGGTCAAGGCGTTTCTTCTGTTCATCAGCCAGTTTCCTTTTGAGAGTCTCAATTTCCTCCTTAGTCTTAGGGTCTTCTCTGTACTGCAGCACTTCATTGACCACCTCTTTGGTCTGCACTTGAGGTTTGGTGTCCTTCCATCTTTGAATTTCATCACGAAGCTGGCGGATTTCCATTTCAGATTTCTCAGTCTGGTGGGTTTTATCTACAATTTCATTGCGAAGTCTCTCCAGTTCCCGTTCAGTCTGCGGGTCCGTCTTGTATTTGATGACTTCTTTAATGATCTCTTTGATCTCCACTTGAGGTCCTCTGTTCCTCAGCGTGGTATGCTCACCCTGCAGGGTTCTGATCTGGAGCTCTGAATCCCTATAGCGCCTCTGCTGCTCTACAAGTTCAAGCCGCAGATTGGCCACCTCATTCTCAGCCTTGGGATCTGGGCGGACGATCTCCCGCATCTTCTCCTGAATAACAACCTTAGACTTCTCCTCCTCTAGGCTGCTAATCTTCCTCTGCAAGTCAGTCTTTTCGCGCTGTGATGATCTTCGTTTGGCCTTCTCATCTTCATACTGCTTTCGGAGGTTTTCTACCTCTCTTTCAAAGACGACATCTTTCTCTACTTTCAGAACCTCTTTGATGGAAATCTTTTCCTCTGCCATTGATTTCTCTTTCTCCATCCTTCTGAGCTTCTCCTGAAGAAACTGAAGTTCATCCTCCAGCTGCTTCCTGCCATCTATTGCCTTCTGCTTCCTGTCCAATAGCACTCGGTACTCTGTCTCAAGCTGGGGATCATTTTGGACTTTGATCACCTCCTCTTCAGTGATGACCTCCTGTTCCTTGTTCTTTTCCTCAGCCAGGAGTGTCACCTGCTTTTGAATCAGAATCAGCTCATTGTCCTTCATCAACTTGTTCCTTCTTAGCTCATCCAGTTCCTCTCGAAGCTTGCGCATCTCCTCCTCCTGACCACGATCTCTCTCGATACGCAGGACCTCCTTGACGGTGTATTGCTGTGCCCCTTCTTTGAGTTCTGTATCAAGGCCACGCAGCTTCAGCTTCAGTACCTCAAGGTCATTCTCCATGACATGGGTAGTGCGGCGCTCCTCTGAGAGTTTCTGCTGGACCTTATGGACTTCCTCATCAAGCTGGGGGTCAGGAACCTTTTTGATAAGCTCCTTCTTGACAATTGTGTCTTGGGGCCTCTGTCCTTCAAGGACATAGATGTCAGTCTGTATAGTTTCAATTTCTCTCTCTAGCTGCTCCCTCCTCTGGACCTCATCATCCAGCTGCTTCTTGATTCTCCATGGCTCTTCTCCCGAGACAGAAGAATTGACTGACTTGACATTTGTAGCCTGGATCATAGAGATCTCAGGTTGCTAAGGAGGGGAAATAATTCATTTTAGTTATTCTTTTTAATGTTATTTATATTGTGATTACAATTTACAAATGATCATGAATATTATTATTATTGTTGTCAATATTGTTAAAATATTTCACCTGGTTGAGAAGACTTTGAGTGAATTCCAGACTCTGAAGCCTTTGCTTGTTCACAGCATTCACCTCAGTGAACTTGGCCTCAATAGCAGCTTCCTGTGAACAACATGGAACACACTGACAGTGAACACTTGCTCAATTTTCTAGTTGCACCTTGGAAAATGTAGAATCACATGTTTCTGGTGGCATGATTAACACTAGGGTGAGGATATCTCTAATGCTTTCATTATTATAATAATTCTCTCACTAAACCGGTCTTTTGGTGGGGGGTGGGGGTGCTGTTGTGGGGCAATACCACATTTAAAGTGCCCCTTTTAATGTGTGTGTGGATTCACTGGCTAATCTATCCTGATAAAGAGCACAGCTGTGATTTACTTCTTTACTCATGCATATGGATGAAGAAGACAGGGACAGGATGTTTCTCTTCACTGTGTACTATACTTGTTCATGTCACCTAACCAAGATGTTCTGAGTGATGTGACAGAGACATATCTGATGCTGTGCCTCACCTCTGCCTTGACTATCAGTGCAGGTGATTCCAGTCTGTTCCTCTTGTATGTCTGAGGAACAAGTCCATCCTCAAGGTCAAGGATGGATCTGAATTTCTCAGTTTCATTCTCGTAGTCCTACAAAGAAAAATAAATAAACCATCAATTAACATCATCTTATTGTATTTCTGTAAGTTAAATGTAGTGATGTGGGGGTAAAAAATATCTCACTTTGACAGCTTGTTGGTAGAGCTGGGCATTTTTTGACACGTTGTTCAATTCAGACTCTTTTCTGGCAATATCAGAGAGCAAGTTCTGTGGAAGACAGCAGTTGTTATACACAGCACCACTGACACAACATGTCTCTACACCAGGAAATGTGTATATAAGAATGAATCTCCCTGTTGCTCATCAGTCTTACCCTCTGATTCTTCAGCTTGGTCTCCACTTGTCTCGGGTCATCTGTTTCATTGGGCTCGTAGTTTGGGACACGAGACAGCCAGTTGTTCAGATTGTCATAATCATTGCGGTAATTGCTGTAAGACATCTTGGCTCTTTGCAAGCTCTGAGACCTGCAACACACAGCACAAGAGATTATTATGAGGATCTTATGTATGAGTCTATATGATATGCATTCATGTGATGTCATGCTCAGTATTTCTTTCAATATTTATTGATGCACAGATCTTTGTGAACTCTGCCCTGAGCCTCTCACCTGGTGTCGGTCTGCCTATTGAGGTTGTTGAACCGCTTGTTGAGCTTCTGGACGTCCGCCTCCTGCCTCTCGATGTCGGGGCAGTGCTCTTGGAATTTAGTTGCCATGGTGTCACAGCTGCCTTTGGCCAGGCGCAGGCTCTGCTCCGTCTCAGCGATCACTGACCTCTTGGTCCGCAGGTCTGAAGCAATATCCTACCAGAGTAACAAGGCAGTGTAAATACCATAACTGGACCTTCTGTAGACACACACACAACCGCCGCCACCACGCCCCCCCCCCCACCGCTATAATGTCCGTCTTTTCACTGAATTGTCATCTTGAAAAGGGTACTCACAACAATTCCGCAACAACATCATCTTCACCTGTTGCACTTGCCATTTCAACGTTACAAACAATACAACGGCATGAATTGCTTCGTCGCATTCATCTAGATCAGGGGTCGGCAACCTTTTTGATATGAAGTGCCATTAAAACAAATTGGGATCAGTGTGCCGACAATCGTGAACTGTCAGCGGGGGGGGGGTGTGCCTCGCTGCGGGGAATCAGTGTGTGGACCTCTTTCACCTGTCAGCGCAACCTACACGATGCGGTTAAAACAAATTTAAATAATTGGTTTAAACGGCATAATAATAATGAAGGCCGTCGGTTCTGTGATTCTCCAGAACACACAGGTGGCCAGTCCGCCCCTTTGTAGCATATTATTTCGATGAGCAGATCGCCACTGGGCTTTCAACTAAAGACACAGCCACGCAAACACTGTGGCATTTGTACAGCTCCTTATGGGTACTGCAGTTTGGGAAGTGCTTTCCTCTGTGGTGAAACGATCAGCGCTGCACCACGGAGGAAAGCGGCAGAAAGTCGACTGGAGTTAAAGAGACCGTTGCGTGTATGGCTTCCTTCTGCAGGTAACGGGGAGACGCGCCCTGGCGGCGGTCTCGTTCAGGATCCGAAAATACAATTTAAATATTTTGCACACTTATTCCACTAATTCCTGGGCTGCTTCTCAGGTCGATTCAATTAAATCCTTGCTTCCCTCACTTGCGTCGTTTCCCTGCGTTTAGTCCCTCCCACCAGGGAAGCATGGAGGGATGCAAGGAAACCACGAGAAGCAGGGAAATGAGTTTTAAGAGCCATGGGACGTCCTTTCCTCCGTAGCGTCACGTGAAGCTACGTCCGTTTGTGATGCACAGCTGATCGCACAGCTGATCGTCTGACAGCAGCTCTGTCCCCGTTATTTCCACACACACACCCGCCTCTGTTAGTACACATTTACTGACACAAACATGTGTATCATCTGTTGTAGACCCAAATACATTAAATAAAATCATTCTCAAAAAAGATAAACGCCATTCTTAAAATGTATAAACGAAAAAAGCGATCATCAAAATGTTTCCAATAAATGAATAAAATCATTTTTGTCCACTTTGTGGTTCAGATATATCACATATTTGTAACTAAATGATACATTAATTGAAACAAAACACTGTATAGACTGAGGAGTGACTCCCGTGAGGTTCATGTATTTTCTTCACTCCGCTGGAAAACTGCTCTCATGTCAAGAAGCATGAGATCAGTGCATGCACTGCATCGTCCAATCAGTGAGCGATACACAGTAAGGGGGTGGGGCGAGTATCTGAGGATTTCATCGGAGGATGGTCTGGTGGTTCCTCCATTATCGCTCCTCCATTATCGCTCCTCGATCCTCGGTCCTCCAGCAGAAATAAGAGCCATGGGACGCTACTCAAGATGGCGCAGACAAATCAACTTCCGGTGAGAGCGAGGACCGAGGAGCGGGGAAATGAAAATAGTCGACCTGAGAAGCAGCCCTAGTGTGCCACTGGTTACGGTGCCGTGTGCCAATGGAGGCACGCAGTGTATTTAAGTATAAGAGAGTAAAATCTAAACTATAATAATATTTCTATCTATTTATAACTAGTTTGTTACATTGTGTTTTGGGGGGATTGGATCAATAGCATTGTACAATATCTAAGACAACCTTATGCAGGTTCCATTTGAGTTAATATTGTAATATTGTATTATAGAGCGCTACGACCGTTGCCCGCTTTGCTTATTGATAGGCCACCTCTGGTAAGGGACCATAATCCATTAAGGGCCACAGTTATAAAAAACAAAGCATGCTCTTTATAACCAGCTTCAGAGTAAATGAAGACCTGCTACACAGTGTGATGGTTCATAACACTGCTAGTGGTCAAAGACTTGTGATTCTTTCATTTCCATTTCAAAGTGGGATCTCATTGTAATGTGATCCAAAGTCTGAAAGAGCCATCTTACCCCAAGTTCCCGCTGAGTTTTCTCCAGAGAGGAGATGTCAGATGGAGCCACCTCCTCCCTGGCCAGCTTGTTCTCGTAGGAGGACAGCAGAGTCTTTCCATTTTGAAGAGAAGTCTCCAGCTGGTTGGAATTTTTCAGTCTGAAATAAAGGTAAGTTGCAGAACATGTTAAGTATACAATTGTTTGAATCTGTGAAGGCAGATTTCTAAGTGAAGATGAGACACGTACTTCTCCTGAGAGCTCTGCAGGAGCTGCTCGATGTTGGAGAACTTCTTGTTGGCTTCGTCCACCTTGCTGTGAAGTTGAGGAGCGCTGGCACAGGTTGGGTTTGAAACCAGGAAGCTCTTTGACTCCTGCACTTTAGAGGACTTCTCTGGTTCGATCTTACTGACAGCAGCAGCGATATCCTGCAGGGAAATGTCTTTGGTTTAGTGATTTGAAATGCATAAATTCCCTCTGTTAGCTTTTTTAGCTGAATTGAGAAAGTAGACATTTGGAGAGGATTTCATTACCCTCATATCCTGCAGGCGATCAGCGCTGTCCTGCAGGGGCCGGGTCTGCTCCAGGGGGGGGCGAACACGAGCTTGGATGGCCTTCTCCTGTTTGTCCAGGTCACTCACCACTTTGTCCATCCCGGCCATCAGCTGGCGGCACTGCTGCTCCTGCTTATCTGAGGACACACACAGTCACACACACGTGGTGAGGGACCGCTCTTACAGGAGAACATATGAAGCCTTTGTCTGACACATGGTACATTCCAGTAATAATAATAATCCCTCACAAAGCAGGGCATCTGAGCGTGCACCAGTGAAGTACATTTACTCAAGTACTATACTAACAGTAAGTAAACATTTGAGGTACTTGTACTTTACTTGAGTATTTTAATGTTATACTACTTTATACTTCTACTCTACTACATTTTCGACGCCGGCCTTTTGTACTTTTTACTTCACTACATATATTTTACACGTTTTCTTTACTAATAACTTTATAAATTATGATTTTGACACACAATACTTGTTTAAAATATGATTATTTGCTATAGATGAAACCATCCAACATTATAATCAAGTAACTAAAGGCATGATTTTAGTAGTTACAGTATACTCATAATGGAAGAATCTGAATACTTTTTCCACCACTACAACAAACGTAGGTAAGAAGGCCAGAGTCTCCAACCTGTGATGGATCTTTTCTCTTTAAAATAAATGTAATCTGACCGCCCCGTAATCTTTACCAACCAGTTAGTCAGTGATTCACTCATTGAGAAAAATAGTATTAATGCCGTCACTATGTTATCTGTGTCATTTATTATGTTTCTGGCTGGAACTTAATTATCTTGAAATAGTTACAAAAAAATGTTTTCCTAGCAGCTGCAGTCCGTCAGAATGTTCTGTACCTGTGGTGCCGGTCCCGCTCGCCTTCTTCAGCTCGTCGAAGCGTTTGGCCAGAACGGTCTTGCTGCCGGACATCCTCTGCTTCACACCCTTCTGCTGGCCGGCCAGGCTGCACACACAACACACACTTATATAGCCTCAGAGGAACCTGCTTAAAGGAGTATGTCCTAATGTGAATGTTGTTCACACACTCACTTGTCAGAGACTGCCACTGCCTCGGGGTCGGTGGGGGGGACCATGAAGCAGACGGCAGGGGCTGTGAGCTGATGTCCAGCAGCGTCCTTCACGTCCCATTTGGTCCCGTTGTTCCGGAGCAGAGTGTACCTCTCCCCACGCAAAATCGCCCCCTGTATACATCAGACTATTATTATCTCTCTACATCAGACTATTATTATCTATCATCGGCTACTGGACATCAAATGTAGTTTAAACAATCCCAGTCAACACACAGGCTGGCAGACTGGTGTGCACACTGAATGAATTAAAACACTCTAAAAGAGGCAGTCAGATACGTTCAACATCAACAACAATTCAAAAAAGACTAGACTGAGTAATATAAATGAATGAAGTTAGTGAACTAATCAATTATATTGAAACACACACCCACATTCTATTTAATCCTTGCTTTTTTATATTTTAAGAAAAAGAGGACTCCCTATGCAAAGCGTCATTATTCACAAGTGATTTGACGTGCCTTTCCAACAAGTCAAAGCTTTATAAACCTGACTACATGGATTTATGTTTGAAGAAGAATTCAGTGAGGTCAAACACAGCCTCCTCTGCTTCAGCAAGCTGCAGAGCTCCAGAGAGAAGACTTGAAATCCCCTGCTCTGATCCTCACGGTTTAGATAAGATACTCAGAGTCTCAGCCTGGGCTCTCTTTTCACGGGATTTGAATATTTCACGTTGAAAGTCCAATACACGTTACAGGCCTCGTATTAAAGAACAGCTAAACAAAGAGTAAGTACTTATTCATGAAGCCGGTAACATCCTGTTATTATAGCACTGATAGTCTGTGACCAAACAAAAAAGACCAGATGAACTGGTTGGAGTTGGAAAAGGGGTCACTGAAGCATGGAAAAGCATAAAGATGATAAACATGAAGGAAACAATGTAATAATGAAATCATGTTCATTTCCTCCAAAGAGGATTCAAAAGAAGGAATGAAATGCAGCTCCCCGGGGGGGGGCGCTGTGCAATAGCTGCCCACTGAGAACACATGTCTGTGTGCTGTGGGCTCTGCATGTGTGACCGTTCAAGAGTCGGTTCATCCCTCCCAATTCTTTCCAATTCTATTTCAAACTAAACTGTGCATCCAACATGTGATGAAAAGTGGGACTGACAGTCTGGTTTCATATTATTACAACTTTATCTATATTTCTAATACAGACCATAAGTTCTCACACTTCGAATCAGCGATGATTGCCAAATAATGGCAGCTCAGACTCCAAAATAATTAGCTTCCAACAACACACTACTTACATCATCTGTGTCGAACTCGCACAGAGCCTCAACAGGCAGCATCTTCGGGGGGGTCTCCCGACGGTACTTCAGAGGCGAAACCTGCAGGCCGCGCTTCTGAAGAGCCTTCACCCGGTCATCGAAGTGGTCCATGGCCTTAGCTTGGTCCTACACACACAAATGAATACATATTTCATGTAAATCTACAATTAAAGGACTAATGTCACAGCAGGATTTGGAAAAACTTGTCCATGCTTTTATCTTCAGTAGAGTGGACTACTGTAATGGTGTCTTCACAGGTCTCACTAAAACATCTATTAGAAAGCTTCAGCTGATTCAGAACGCCGCTGCTCGAGTCCTCACTAACACTAAGAAAGTGGATCACATCACTCCTGTTCTGAAGTCTTTACACTGGCTTCCTGTGTGTCAAAGAATAGATTTCAAAATACTGCTGCTGGTTTATAAAGCACTGAATGGTTTAGGCCCAAAATACATTTCTGATCTTTCTCTTTTGCTTTTTTTAATGACTCTGTAATTGTATTCAAATGTCCTTCTCGATGTGTTTATTTGCACTTTGTCTCGATGCTTTTATCTCTTTATGTAAAGCACTGTGCATGGCCTTGAAGCTGCTGTGTGAGTCCAGCTGTCTGAGAGATACTCACATCCAGCTCTCTGATCAGACCCTCCATCTGATACACGTCTTTGAACTCCGGGTTGTACTTCTGGCTGAGCTCCGTGTCCATTCTCTTCAGCAGGTCCTGAGTGTCCCGCGCCTCCTTGTGGTACTGCACACACACACACACACACACACACACACACACACACACACACACACACACACACACACACACACACACCGACACACACA
>CALSBZ010046911.1:176740-188125 GCA_943591055.1 Gobionotothen gibberifrons | reverse complement strand
TCCCCCGCTCCATCCCCCGCTCCATCCCCCGCTCCATCCCCCGCTCCTAAGGCAGGGCGAGCTCCAGTCCATTGTCCCGAGTTCAGCAGCAGCGATGACAAATACACTCTGGTTTGCCATGATGCCACCAGTGATCCCTTGGAGGATGAATCCGATGTAAAGTTCCAGGCTGAGTTGCTGGAGCGGGCGAATAAACGGGAGAAAGAATGGAATGAGGGGACTTTCATCGATTCTGCTGACGATGACAGTGACAATCCCTTAGAGTCTACTTGCTTGTCGAAGACTCTCCCGAGGCGAAGTCGCTAAATACTCGCTGTACATATGTATATATGTTCACTGTTCTCCACAGGTGTGGACTCACCAATTTGATGACTTTGGACTAGAGATGTCCCGATCCGATTTTCAAAAGATCGGAATCGGGAGAAAAAAATCGGGGATCGGAATTTTTAATTTTTTTAATTTTTTTATACATTTTTTAATTTTTTTTATTTAATGTTCCAAAACAAAAATTACCATGTTCACGTTTTAAAGTCATCCTGAGGCCTTAGTTTTGGTTTAAAATTACACAACATCATGTATGTGTTGCTTCTTTGGGGCTTGTTTTCATAGACCTGGTTGCCTGGCAACAGAGTGGGCGCAGTGTCTAATAGTAGCAGTAAGCTAACGAGCACTGATAAGCTTTATTTAGTTTTGATCCAATGCTGCTGTGAAAACAAGAAGCTATATCCATGTTGGATAGAATGGGTAGTTGGGTACTGTCATTTAAATAAAAAAATAACCTTAAGGGACAACTTGAATGCTTTTTTCCTTTTTTTTCTCTCAATGTATTGCATAAAGATCGGATCGGGAAAAATCGGTATCGGCAGATTGTCAAAATCAAAAGATCGGAATCGGATCGGGAGCACAAAAAGGTGATCTGGACATCCCTACTAACAAAATCACAAAACACTTGCGACTCGACTTGGACTTGAGCCTTCTGACTTGAGGTGACTTGATACTTTAATTCAGGGGTCTCCAACACGCCGATCGCGAGATGCCGCTAGAAGAGCAGACTCCCGTCGGGGAGAGCAGAATCTTCAGCGGCTGTGAATCCTTGCAGGCAGGGGCGGGACTTTATTTTGCTGAGCCACCATGCGGCCAATCATATGCAAGGACACACTAGGGTCATTCCATTATGTGAAAGAAGGGTGGGGGGCAGACGCTTCAAAGACAGCATAGTGGTACAGGCCAGCTACAGAGTGACGGGGAGACGGATTTAAATGCAAGCGTGTCGGAAAAAGTCAAGAAATTAGCGAAAACTGAAAAAAGAAGCAGCATCTGGCTGCATTTCAATGATATTGGAGAAAGCAAAGCTGAGGGCAGGATTTGTAAAATGAAAAAACGTTTTGGTAACCACTCAGAATTTATTGTCAGAGGTGGGAGAAGTTCAGATCTTGTACTTGAGTAAAAGTACCAGAGTGCAGGAATACCCAGTTACAATAACAAGTCCTGCATTCAAAATTTTACAAGTAAAAGTACAAAAGTATTAGCATCAAATATACTTAAAGTACCACCTGCAGAGGGATCTAGATTCAGGTGTTCCCCATAGAGACCGCCTCGCTGCACATTATCCCTTGCATAAAGATAGATTGTGGGTCCCTTATAACATGTTGCACACAGTGGAAATAAACATTCTGGTCACCTTAACATCAGGGATCTTATACATTAAACTCCTTCTGAATCAAACCGTCACGGTAGCCTTACCTTACTGATCCATCTCAAATTAGAAAAAAACACGTTACTTTACCAGCAGAGAGAAAATGGATTATTAAATTATTAATGTGACTAATAAAGAGCAGTTTGATTATTAAGTATTATTCTGTTGATCGATGTCATTACATTTGGTGAAAAGCACATAAGGACTTGTTTAAGACTCGCTTTGTCAAAGTTTAGGACTTGGACTTGACTTGAACTTGCCCATCCTGACTTGAGACTTGAGCGTGGAGGAGAGCTCTCCTGTCAGACTGAGAGGCTCAGTGAGGTAAAGGACTCTGAGTGTTTAGTCTAAGTTATCTCAGTGGGTCTCAAACAAATATGTGCTTACAATTTATGTAAACACATATTTCCAAGGCACTCCTTTATAATTATTAGGATAAATAAAAACAGGTTTGAAATCATTCCAATGTATACTATAGGCAGGGTTTCCCACACATAGACTATACTTGGGCGGGCCGCCCAGGTATATTAACGGCTGCCCAAGTATATTTCGCGACCCATTTAGGTTTTTTTTTAATAATTTTTTTTTTATTCGTCCGTGACCACGACGCCATCTGCGATCGATTAACTTGTGGTCAATGATCCCTCACTCTACGCCTCCTGTACCCAGTCCCGGACTGGCCATCAGTAGAACCGGGGGATTTCCCGATGGCCTGGCCTGTTCAGTGACCTGCCTCACACAGGGTGACTGGCTGTCGACATGATGTGGCCTGCCGACATGGCCACCGTCATACAGATCATAAATCAAAGCCCTTGATTGGTCTCTGTGTGTCATTCAAGCTCGGGATAACCTCAGCTCAGGTGAGGTAAAGGACTCTGAGTGTTTAGATCAGCCCACTCTCTTCAGTCTGCGTACAAATGACACGACTTTGCAAAGGCGTGCAATAGATATGCAGAAGTCCGTTTTTGCGTGCATATGATACGCCCACGTTACGTTTGTTATGAACGTATCTTAAATGCGTTTATTTTCTACATATCTTTGCCATTTATTTAACCCTAACCCTAACCATAACCCAATAAGCTGCTGTGTCGTTTATTGCACCGCAAACATTCAAACTGTCATTGGAACGGCGATCAAGCCTGAAGCCACAGAGCTCTTTGTTTTAATGTTTGAGGTGCAATATCAGCGTATCATATGCACGCAAAAACGGACTTCTGCGTATCTATTGCACGCCTTTGCAAAGTCGTGTCATTTGTACGCAGACTGTGAGACCGGGTTGGTTTAGATAGTTAACTTAGTCTAAGTTCTCAGTGGGTCTCAAACGGTTTGGTCACCATTTATGTAAACACATATTTTCATTTGAGAGGGTAGTGATTAGTCAAATATGCATGAATAAATAAATAAAAAGTTAACTAGGTGAAAAAAGGTAACTTTTAAAACGTGTTGAGAGCTAAAACTAGTCTTTGCTGCTGCCTCAAAGAGGAGAGGGGGGAGAGGAGGGAGACAGGAGAGGCTGGTTCAGGAGCACAGACACACTCGCAACTATAAATTAACCAAAAATAAATAAATAAACAAGTTTCAGTGTTTTTTCATGAAATGGTATGTTATTGGTTCTGTCCATGATCTTATGATTATTGAAATGTATATACAGTTCTGTTTCATATAGGTGTTTCCATAGATCTAGTCTCTTTATTTTGCCCTCAAAGTGAACCAGATTGATGCATTTAACTCAAACATTTCAAAACAAATCTTACCGGGGGAGCATGCCCCCGGACCCCCCTAAAGGATTTGAGGTCCACCCCCACTTCAAATCACATGGATGGGATCCTAAATACATTTATAAATACATTTATGTATTTAGTAGATTTAAACTATAGGGCTATCACTATGGGCCCTGTCTGTACGTGTTCGCTCTGCCATCGCGTGAAGGGTCTGCTTCAAGCGACCAACAGAAAGGTTAATGTTAATGTTGTTGCACGTCACCTCAACCCCCCCCCCCCCCCCCCCCCAAGTATATTTCAGATCTGTGGGAAACACTGCTCACACGTGTTTTTTTGTTTTGTTTTGTTTGCACCCCCCGAGGGTGTTGTTATATTCCATGGAATGCTCTTAACGTCCCGATAGCAATTCATATCTTAAGAGCTTTGACAAAAAATCCATAAAAAATGTAATCTGTGGAAGCTGTAGTACTGTAAAAAGCACGACCAATCATCTGAGCCGGCCTGGCTAAAGTAACTGGATGGCCTACCTGCCTGTCAGCCTTCCATCTGTGCACAAACTTATCTCGTGCCCTCATTGGTTATTTGCACGTTCGTGTGTGTTGGAGGAGGGGCTCTGTAAGGAAGTGGCAGATTTTCTCTGGTGGTGTATTTTCTAATTCTAGCGCACTCGAGCCGGTGTCTCCATTCTTACCTACCCCACCTTTAACTCTTTTTAGGGTGCAGCTATATGTTTTATTTATTTCAAAGTGGGCCCATCTTAATTATATTTTTTTCCCTTCAAATGTGCAGAGGACTCCCCAAGTGCTGTGTTTCATTTATTTTAAAGTAGTGTGTTCTTTTTAATTCTCCTTATAGGAGTTCTTTGTTTCTTATTAGAGGTTAACAGTTTTATATAATGTAATAAATAGCCTAATACATGCAAAACAACTGTAGTTTCTGTCTGATATAACAATAAATACAACTTTATAAGCTATCAAGCTATGAAATATGTTTTGCGGCTCCAGACAAAAAATGTTTTGGGAAAAAGGAGCAAAATGGCTCTTTTGGTCAAAAAGGTTGCAGACCCCTGGACTAGTGCAAGTGAAATGTTTGTGGCTGCAGGAGTCAATACTCTACAAGCTGCTTTAAGAAATCTCATGCATAAATGTATTTGCCGGCTTAATGACTCTGATTCGAACAAACCTTATCGAACATAAGGTTTAGTACGACACGCTACCAATCGCAGCTGTGGAGACATTGGTATAGTTGTCTCTTTGTAGGACACTGATTTAAATTATTGTTAAACTATGAATTTTTTTTATGCTGTGTATGTAATTTATTATATGTAATGCCTTGTCTTTTATCTGGACCCTGAGTCTGTAATAAAGTTTTCATTAATTAATTACTATGGTATAACATTAAAACGGATGCCCCTGCCCCCGCCTCCCACGTAAGCGTGACGTATGCGGTGCTTGCTTCCGAGACCGACAACTTATACCTCATTCACACCAACGGTGTTTCAGGGCCGGCCCGGAGCTGGAGCTTGAAAGGCACCGGGTTTTCCTCTTCACACCGCAGCGGAGCAGCCTCTTAGCTCATAGTTCATTTCGAGCACCAAAAAATTGTCCGGCCAGAGCAAAAGCACCACATACATCACGCTTACGTCGAGGCGGGGGCAGAGACAGGATCTACTCCTGAACAACAACAGAAAGTCCGCGTTTTATCCAGTTTGTACAACGATGGAGAAACTTAACAAGAGAAGTTCTGAACCGGTTCTGAACCTGTTCTGAACCCGAAAAGCTCTAACACGGAGCTTGAACCGGAGTTGCGTTGGTGTGAATGAGGTATTATTGGTGCTTGAAACGAACCGGATTCCGGAGCTTAGAGGCGGCTCCGCTGCGGTGTGAACAGTAAAAAACGGTGCTTTTCAAGCTCCGAACCGGCCCTGGAACGGCGTTGGTGTGAACGGGGCATTTGTGTATTGCAACCAGGGAGAGCCGTGATGGACGCTGCCACAATGGAACTCATATGAAATAAACAGCTGATTCCTCACACACACAAACATGCCTCTGGTTGATTATTATATAACTTATTTTCTCCATAAAAGCTGGTGGGTTGAAAGCAATACGGGGCGTGAATATAACTATATTGAAAGGGGAGTGATTACCGTAGTCAAATATGCACAAATAAAAAAGAAAGAATGCAGACTAGGTAAGATAAAGATAGGAGAGAGGAGTTTATCAAATATGTGTTATTGCTTGTGAGCATATTCTAATGGTTTTTTGATTATTGAAATATATACAGTTCTGTTTCATATGAGTGTTGAGAGCGGTATCCATACATCTCTTAATGTTGCCCTCAAAGTGCACCAGATTGATGCCTTTAACTTCAATTTAAAGAAAAACATCTTCTGTTGTAACAACAATAACATTATAAATAGTAACATAGCTGAACATGGTATTGCACATTTAGCTTTGAGTGTTACTGACCTGAGATGTTTTTATTACATGAATTAAGGTGAGGCTTTTTAACATAGACTTCTCAGTGTCCCACATTTTGCACAGAACTGTCCCACATTAGGAGATGCAGATTGTCTGAGACAACTTGGCACTAAGAGTACTGATATGTCTACCATTTCTTTTATGAGTGTAATATCAGCATTTTCTCTTTTGGTTTGATTAGGACACATCCTGGGGATTTCAGAATGGTACTGGATTTAGATTTATTGTTTTGGCTTCATATCGCAATATATTCCAGAAGTCTGAAATGCAAAAAATGTCCCACATTAGTGCAATTCACCGTACTGTATAGCCCAACCATTTACACCTTTCTTCCCGTCAAGAGTTTGAATTGGAGACAGGGTAACGGTTATCGATGGTGCTTTTAAAGCCTATTGTATAGGGATGCCAGAAACTGACCATGATCAAATTGGAAAATCGAACAGCCCTGGCGAATATTAATCGATTATTCGATTATTTTTCATTTGCACCTGTCAGTTAGAAGTAGATCCACGAGGAACTCTTCTTTGAACGTACCGCTTTGTTCATCTTGACCAATGGCCATTTACAATTATTAATACTATTACTATTATTAGCATTAGTCTATATTTTGGTTGAAACTAAGGCAGGAAAAAAAAGAAAGACATAAATAATAATAAAAATATATATAAATAAAAAAATTATTTTCGATTATGGAGACTGTAACGAATATTCGAAAAATCGAATAATCGCTGGCATCCCTACTATTGTATAATAACTGTGTGATCACTCTTTCTTTTCAAATGCATATAGGCCACCCATTTACACCGCTCTTCCCGTCAATAATTTGTATAGAACTTAGTTTGGTCACTTTATATTTCTGCACATTTATTTGTAATCACACAAAAAAGAGCAAACAATTTTCAAGTTCAGTTTTCACCGTTTTATTTAAATTAACAATGACATAAACTGTAGACCAATCCGGCCTATCTGCGGCGGAAACCAGGGCGAGGTGTTTCTGGATCCGTTTTTCGGGGGTTCCTCAGTCTCTCGTTTACCCGGTTCCTAATTTTATGCCACTGGTCCATGTTCAGGTCTGGGAGCCGATGGGAGACATAGGACTACATTTTCTGCTTCACATTGAGGGGAAGAGGCTTTTTCCCATTGCTCCCAGTCCAGTGTGTTCTCTTCACCAGCCTCCCATACGTATCAAATGGCGTTATGGCCATGAACACATTCACAGCATACATCTCAGGGCGATGCTGTCCCTTATAAAAGCTGTCCTGATAGAACATTTCCTCGCGATCTGAGGAAACTGGGGATTCAATAATTGAAATCCTTTGAGAAAGATTCTCCAGTGCCAACCTCATGGAGGCCCGCTCTTGAGTCAGGGCGGTCACTAGTGTCTCCATGGCGGTCAAACGGATCTTAAGTGCACGGATTTCTGCGTCACCCAATCCAGCCGTGCATGAAGCAGACGCTGGGAGCAGATTAAGTGTGATGGCCTGATAGGAAACAGAAGAAAAAAATGAATACCAGTGGTCACATGGAAATAAACAATATATTTTATAGCAGAGAGATGGTGTAAGTATTAATGATTGACAATGAGGGACAATAGTACGTACGGCTTTCTTTTTAACAAGTCTAACTTTGCTTGGTTTTTTTGGCGCAGGGCTTTCAGACGACTTCGCTTTTTTTTGCAGCCACCTGCGGGGCGGACTTGAAGGGAGAGCTACGTTTTGCCTATAGGAATAAAGAATATAACACAATTAGACATAAGCACAAGTGAAATGAAAAAATAATCACATATACAGTAGGTCTAAAGGGCAGAGTATAGGTTATTTACAATCTGTCAGCTCACCTGTGGAAGACGTGGTCTCCGGGACTGGTAATCAATCAATCAATCAATCAATCAATCAAAGTTTATTTATATAGCCCAATATCACAAATGTTACATTTATCTCAGTGGACTTCACAGTTTGTACAGAATATCAGTATGACAATACGACACCCTCTGTCCTTAGACCCTCTGTCCTTAGACCCTCTGTCCTTAGACCCTCTGTCCTTAGATCCTCTGTCCTTAGACCCTCTGTCCTTAGACCCTCTATCCTTAGACCCTCTGTCCTTAGACCCTCTGTCCTTAGACCCTCTGTCCTTAGATCCTCTGTCCTTAGACCCTCTGTCCTTAGACCCTCTGTCCTTAGACCCTCACATCGTGAACATTTTGCAAGCCTTGGCTTCGAAGTTTCACAGAGCACTCTGCGAAATCACTTTCAGGAGAAACCACCCCGTCGTTCAGGTCCAAGAAAACTCCAACAGTAAGTAGCCTACCTTATTTAATAGTATAGCACGTATCGTAAATAGCTGACATGTGACATTTCAGCATTTCCCTGATGGCTTTTGTGTTTTTCTTTTACAGCAATATTGTGAATCCGATCGAAAATGCGACAAAGGCTGACGACGAGCTCACGGCTCATGGCGTAAAGCGGAAAACTCAGGCGGACTTTGGGGTTTCACTAGGACTGAGCAGCATACGCAAGGCCAGGAGAAAACTTGGGTGGAAATATGGTAGGACCCGCTTCACTCCCATGATAAGAGACCACAACAAAGAGGCAAGGCTGAGACAAGCCCTCCAGTGGATCGAGTCTGGGGAAACGTGGCATGATGTGCTTTTTACGGATGAATCCACAATAGCTCTGGAACACTTTGCAAGGTTTAGTTTCAACAAAAAGGACCATTCTGTTGCAAAGCCTCAACCGAAACATCCAATAAAGTTGCATGTCTGGGGATTGATTTCGCGCCACGATCCAGGCCCTTTGGTCATCTTTGAAGGAATCATGGATAGAATCTACTTTGAAAGCAGTATCATTAAGGAAGCTGCAGGTCCATACATCAGGGAACATTTTGGGTCGGATCACCGCTTCTTCCAGGACAATGACCCGAAGCACAGCGTGGCTGCAGCTGGAATTGCGTCTGAGGGAATCAACTGGGTTAAGACTCCACCAGAATCTCCGGATTTGAATCCCATCGAGTTGGTCTGGCACTTGATGAAAGACTACAATCGGAAGGAGGCTAAACCAGGCTCAAAGCAGGAGCTGATGCAAGCGATACAGGATTTTTGGAAGACAAGACTGACCCAAGACACCTGTAGTCGACTAATTACAGGCCTCACTAAAGTTCTGCCATTGGTTGTGCAAAATAAAGGTGGACATAGTGGAAAGTAAAATTGACCTTGTCATCAGGTTCTATAAAGTAGACTACTTCAATAAAAATACAAAATAATTTATCTGTGTACGTGTTTTACTGAACGAGCATACTGTACTGTGATCTCCCAACCCAGTCTCACAAAAAAACATGTAATAACTACGTTGGTCCACAGCGTAGGACGTAGTTTTTCTACAAAAACGCCTCTGAAATTGTAAGATCCCTACGTTTTATTTCACCATTCATTCCAATGGCTGGCGTCTATGTCACGTGATCTTCACATTTCTCCCTGCAGAAAAAAAAAAAACATGGCATTTTAAAGTTAGTTTGGCCATTAAAATGCGTTTTGATGTCATTTGATGCGAGAAATATGAGTTGTTATTTCAGATTATGTGTGCAGTGGATGTACATGATCTTTAGTTTGCTAGTTATTACGAAGATTACTTCAGGAAATTGTGTCTATACAACGTTTTCATTGTTACCAAGGTGGTTGCTAGGGACGCTGCTATTGATATTATTTCTGTTATGTTGTGTAACTGTTTAATGGTGTTATCTTTATTGCTACCCCCTTCCCCGTCAACAATAACACATAATTATCCTTGTGTTTATTTATTTGTTTGATTAATAAACACAAGTTGGAGTACATCAGGACCGAGGGTCAGAGCAGCTCATTTGCTTTACAGAATATTACACCCGGAAGTAAGTATTCTCTCCGCTTCGCTTGACAAACCCCGTGATAGTCCTCAAGCTCTGTGATTGGAGAGTGTGCTCCGAGGGTTACGCCGAGCGTTGAACAGCACTTGAAATGGGATGGAACCACGGCAGACTGTCCAAAACTGGATTTGAACGGGGCCACCCCCCCCCCCAACTGCTTTTCAGTTTTCAAATAGTAGAGCTGTAAATATCATGCTCTGCTGATAGCTTGCATCCGCGAAGACGCCATATTTTTTTTTTACCACGAGTGTGTGTGGGACGATTTCCCTTCGATTCTATTGGCTCTAACGGTCAGAAAGAGATGTCACATGTCAAAATCGAGCAAGGGGGGCCAGAGATATGGAAAATCCACCCAAATGGCCCCAGAAGAGGTTTGTTTTGCTAAATCTGTCTAAAAAGGTCAAATATCACTTGTTTTGCATCAATCTTGATACAGGGTACTTTTTATATGTTGTACTTTGGATTCCTAAAGCTTTTAGTCTACTAACCCATCATCCAAGGTTAGTTTTCACTTTCAAAATATTTTTTGGACGGACACTATAATTTACAGTTTTTTACCATGTTCAATCTGAATTTTCTTTAAAATAAAAAAACATCTATATTGATTCTGACTGTTCTACATCCAACTCACAGGTTTATCATTACTTTGAGAAAAAAGATTATTAATTTAACCGTTTTAGAAGGGAAGATATGGTCATTTGTTCTGGGAATGTCATTTTCGAGCCTGAAACCTGAAAAACAGGCTCGGGGCTTAACAGGTTAAAAGACGTTTTCGTATTTCCAATAATAAGAAGTTGCCTGTATTAAACTGTGTACATCCCTAGAGGTTTAGGGGATAGGAAACACTCAAATTGAAAACATATAATTAATAAATGGGTGAAAATTGCTTGTGCCCATAAAGGGTAGCATTCATATATATACCTACATGCCAGCTAAGGTCAGAAGAGCTTTATTTAACAGCTGGTCTTATGTCTGTGACCCCTCCTGTTGTTCATTGATAAGCCTGAAACATGCACTTGTCAAGGTTCAGAGGCAACTTTTGCAAATATGGCAGTAGCCATCGATCATCTTAAGATAAGATATACTTTATTGATCCCAAGTTGGAAACATTTGCGTTACATCAGCATGTGTAACAGTTGTAAATATTAAAGTAATCTGCATGTATGAAGTTAATGTGTAATCAAAATATAAACAATTATATCTTAAGCATATCTGGAAGAACACCAAATCTTAATGTGAAGACTGTGAAGCCAAAGAGAAGGAAGGAGGGGAAATGTGTGTGTTTTGTATTCCTGGAAGATCTGGAGAGATAAGGAACTTGTGTTGCAGAGTAACCCGACGCCAAAGAGTGTTTGGTTTATCTCTTGAAGAGATGGTTGGTTCCGGGTCTCTCGGGTGGCTCGCGCTGATTGGCTGCGACAAGACCCTCTGTTTGTGTCTGCCAATCAGTGATCCCCCAGAGGAGTTTCCTTCTGTTGGTATTTTGTATTTGTGCTCCTACCTTGCTGAATTCTTCCTCTCTTCCAATTGACCAGCAAGATGATGAGATCTCCCAGATGGAGGAGAGCAGGGGTATCCATACCCTTTATTGTTT
>CALSBZ010046911.1:140439-151740 GCA_943591055.1 Gobionotothen gibberifrons | reverse complement strand
CGTCCTTGGTAACTGTGACGAAGGTAACTTCGTCACTGTGGACTGACGACCCCCCCAAAGTTGACCTTGTAACTCAGCACTTTAGTGAACAGTTTGCACTTTATTAGCGTGATTGCACAGTACAGTTGGCATTACATATTTGCACATCATTTATACTAATTATTGAGGTAGTATTTATTAGCTGATTAAACCGTATTGATTGGAATGTCGTCTGGCAGGTGCTGGTCGGGTCCTCGGCTCCGCCTGAAAAGATAGGGGAGTTTGCGAGAGCGCCGAGAGTAGTTATGCTGGTGTAAGGAAGACAGCGGTTGAGAATAGTCAGGCTGCAAATAATATGTTGAGGGTGTGAAAATCATGACGTTAAGTTGCATTAATTGTTAATTGTTTAAAGTTGACATATCCTTTCCCCATGTCTGTGGCTGCTGATTGTGTGCACCTGGTGCCCTGTGTTGTCTCCTCCCCCCTCACCTGTGTCTTGTTAGTCTGTGTGTATTTAGGTGCTGTTTTCTTGTTGGGCTGGGAGTAGTGTAGATCTTTGTGGCTGCAGGATGTGTTCAAGGAGAACAGCAGGATTGAGGCTGTGAACTTTGTGCACATGATTTTAATAAATGCCCACGTCGGGTTATATTTTTGGACGTTCTGCCTCTGCCTCCTTGCTTGGTCGGGCCGCTCAACGGTCAGTCTCACAGTAACTACAGGCCCATCTCCAACCTTCCATTTCTAGCCAAGGTGCTGGAAAAAGTAGTTGCCGCCCAGCTTCAGGACTCCAACAAAACGGCCTCTTTGAGAAATTCCAGTCCGGTTTCCGTTCCGCCCACAGCACTGAAACAGCTCTGGTCAGGGTCACAAATGACCTGCTGATGGCGGCTGACAGATGTTCCCCATCTCTCCTCATCCTCCTGGATCTGACTGCAGCATTCTACACTGTCGACCATAACATTCTCCTTCAGCGCCTCGAACACACCATCGGACTCTCTGACTCCGCCCTGAGCTGGTTCCAGTCCTACCTGTCTGGAAGAACAGAGTACGTCTCCTTGGGAGGGGCGAGGTCCCAGACACACCCTGTCACCTGCGGTGTCCCTCAAGGGTCGGTCCTCGGGCCCACTCTGTTCACCCTCTACACTCTGCCCATTGGCCGTGTCATCAGCAAGCATGGAATATCATTCCATTGCTACGCTGATGACACGCAGCTATATATAAAGACAGACCCTATCCCACATGCACCCTCACTGTCACCATCATTATCACCGTTCCCATCAACATCCCTTAACACCTGCATTGAGGAGATAAAGGCTTGGATGCAACAAAACTTCCTGCAGCTAAATAGCTCCAAAACAGAGGCTATTTGAGTTGGCACCCCAAACCAGGTCCAGTCATCCCCCATAACCCACATCACCGTTTCTGGCCAAAGCATACCCCTCTCCACATCAGTTACCAACCTGGGTGTATGATTTGACCGACATCTGACCTTTGACACCCACATCAAACACCTGTGCAAAACCTCTTACTACCACCTCAGGAACATTGCAAAACTCCTGTCAGATGCTGAACAACTGGTCCATGCCTTCGTCTCCTCAAGGCTTGACTATTGTAACGCTCTCCTCATCGGGACTCCTAGCGGGAGCCTTCAGAAGCTCCAATACGTACAGAACAGTGCCGCTAGGATCCTGATGAGGGTGAGAGAGTACAACCACATCACACCCGTCCTTCATTCCCTCCACTGGCTTCCTGTCTCATTCAGGATCGAATACAAGATCTCACTGCTCGCCCATCAATGCATCCACGGGAACTCTCCATCATCATACCTCAAATAACTACTCACATCACAAACCTCCAAACGCACCCTCCACTCCACAACGAACCATCTGCTTCGCCCCCCCGAGGACCAAACTCCGCACAATGGGGGATCGGGCTTTCTGTGCAGCTGCTCCTCACCTGTGGAATTCCCTCCCAGACCACCTGAGGACTCCACAGACCACCTGAGGACTCCCAGACCACCTGAGGACTCCCAGACCACTGAAGCCTTTAAGAAAGCCCTCAAAACCTTTCTTTTAAAAAAAGCCTTTGATCAAACTTTTGTTTCTTTTATTTGTTTCTTACACCTCCTGTAGCACTTGGATTGCTTTTAAGAATGAAAGGTGCTTTATAAATACAATTTATTATTATTATTATTATTATTATTATTAAGCAGTTCTAAAAGTTAGCTGATAACAGGTTAGCATGGATTCAATCTAGATAGTTAAACAACATTTTAAAGCGATATTGATTCATTTTGAAGGGTGTTGCTGCTTTTATTGTTGCTTTTACTCGTGAGTAAATAAAAAAATGATACATTTTATTTTTGGTGCCAGATTATGATGAAAACAAATAGAGCAATATATTTACTATGCATGTTGTTTTTCTCCCTGTCAGATTCAGCATGAAAGCCTTCAACATTTTGAGAAGTAAGAAGACATCCATTGTGGACACTTTGGTCGCAGACTACATTTTAATCCTCAACAAAGCTGAGCAGATCAAGTTGATAACTCGACGTGAGTACAACAATCTGAAAAACATCAACAAACTAGATAATGAGGGCCACGTTGTGGCGTTGGTGGATAAGATCATGAACAAAAGAGAGGAGACCTGCCAAGCCTTCCTGAACCTCCTGCAAACTGACGAGGACATCCAGGGGACTTTCCCTGAGCTGAAGAAGATACTGAAGAAGGGAAACCGCCTCTTGCCACACCCGGTTCAGGCTTCTTCAGTTGACAACACCAGTACGTTAACATGCATACAAATTACTATTTTAAAATGTTACGTTTGTAAAGTGTCCTTCTGTTTCCCTCTTATTCCCGCAGATAATCAAATTAAAGTGGTAGAGACATGGCAGAAATCATACAATAAAGTGGGACAGTGAAGTGTTCTCCCGTATGTGAGAGGGCGATCAAGAAAAAAGAGCGAGCGGCCCGTTGAGGGAGTTTACAGATGAAAAGACACAGAAAGACAGAGGCACAATAACAAGTATATTTAGGTGTTTTTTTGTAAATAACCGACGGTGTCAAGAGGAAGTTAAGTCCCCTGGTCAACACATTCTAACTCACAACTCGGCCTATGTTGACATTATGTCAGGGTCCCTGTCGTCACTTTCCAATGCAAGGGGGGGCCCTTTCGCGTCGAGTTTCAACTATCAAGGAGTCCCATTGACTTGCATAGAGCTCCCTGAACGTTGGTAATAGACGAGTTGGGATCGCGGCGAAATGCTCTCCGCAGATCCATTCTCACAGCGTTTATCAACCTTTTTCTAACTCAATATCAAGCCACACTTGTTGTTTTTTACTTCTTTATTTTAATTGAATAATGTAGGACTTTTGTTGCCGTCAGTTATGGGGAGAGTAGGGGCTCAGAATACTGACATCTGTATTGTTTCATCGTTTTTTCCTTCTCATTTTGTATTATTTTCTAAACCACACACTGTTATTTACTCAACAATAACACACAATTATCCTTGTGTTTATTTATTTCTATGAGCAGCTCATAGTAGTTGCTTAAGAGAATTTGGTAACACTTTATATTAAGGTACACAAATTAACCATCAACTAGTTGTTAATTAACATGCATATTAGCAGTATATTGGCTCTTTATTAGTCATTATAAAACACTTATTAATGCCTTATTCTACATGACCATATCCTACAAGTAATAAGCCATTAGTCGAGAGTTTTTCCTAATTGGTGCTTATTTGTTGAAAGTAAGGAAGTTGTTGTACATAAGTTTGGGTCTTAATATGCTCAATATGGGCCTAAAGCGGCCAAAATCATAAAAATATAAGAAAGAAATATAACTCAAAGCAAAGTGCCGCTGAGGCACCCGTCAGCGAATCTTACGCATGGGTAAAAATCAAGGTCCGAGCAAAACTCGTTTCAGTGCAATTTATTATACACATATCAAGCATTTTTCTTTGTTCTTACCCGATGGTAAAAAACCATAAGCCTACCGGGTGCGCCGCTCACTACCACCTGTTTCCCATATTTATAATGAGCAGGTCTCCCCTCCCCCGGTGCCCAAAGGCTGCCTTTACAAAAACAGAGGCATAGTACAACTTATTTGATAAACTTAAATAAGAATTAAAAGGAAGATTTACTATAAACAAAAAAGAACAATAAAATAAAAGGATAACTATTAAATAATATAAGCTCGTAGATATGGCTTCATCATACCGGCCCCTAATTGTGATGCTATAGCAAATCAATTACAACAAAACATTCTATGGAGCCAGGTAACACCTTTAAATATTTTAAACTATGCTAATCTATGTTCACACTGAGACAGTACAACACATAGAGAGAACAGTACACCTATTGTGTACGTAGCTACCTACAAGCAGGTCACACAGTATGATCACAAATACATAAATTCTGTTAACAAAAATGTGTTTTTGTTAAAACGTACAGGCTGCATTATGTGTTCTCAGCCTTGGAGAAACTTGACATGTTTTGGGATGTGTCTGAACCTCTCTTCAGTGGTTCATTAATAAAATAGATATTTCAACGTGAGCCTACTTTGTTCATGTACTGTTGAGGTTAATTTCAGTAGTTTTGTGCTATAATGTATTTACAAAGTGTGAAGAGGAGGCAACTTTAGAATAGGGAACCTGTTCAGGTCAATTAGAGTCAAACTACTAGCTTATTGGTTATGAACAAGACTTCACTTTAAAATGGGGAACATATTCCTAGATAGAAATACCTAATTAGAGTCAAACTACTAGCTTATTGGTTATGAACAAGACTTCACTTTAAAATAGGGAACATGTTCTTAGATATAAATACCTAATTTTGAGTTATTTAGACACAATTAACACTTATAGTTTCATGTCTTGTTACATAAGAATAGATCATATTTGTCAAGTGTTATTATGGGAGAATTACTATTCTTGTGGTACCACTGCCTTATTAGGCCCATATTGAGCAGCGCATATTAAGACCCAAACTCATGTACAACACCTTCCTTACTTGCAATAAATAAGCACTAATTAGAGGGTTATTGAGGAAAAACTCTCAACTAGTGGCTTATTACTTGTAGGATATGGTCATGTAGAATAAGGCATTAATAAGTGTTTTATAATGACTAATAAAGAGCCAATATACTGCTAATAAGCATGTTAATTAACAACTAGTTGATGGTTAATTTGTGTAACTTAAAATAAAGTGTTACCGAGAATTTTACACCCGGAAGTAAGTATTCTCTCCGCTTTGCTCAAACCCCGTGATTAGTCCTGAAGCTCTGTGATTGGATGTTTGAGTGTGCGCCGAGGGTTACGCCGAGCGTCAAACAGCACTTTGAAATGGGATGGAACCACGGCAGACTGTCCAAAATTGGATTTGAACGTGTCCACCCCGTTCCCCCCTCCACCACCCCGTCCCCATAACTACACATGCTGGCTATTGTGTGTTTCGCAACATGTTCTATGGCACGTTTCTCCTGGGAATTGTAGTTTTAAAAGACGTTTTCGTATTTCCCATAATAAGAAGTTGCCAGTATTAAACTGTGTACATCCCTGGAGGTTTAGGGGATAGGAAACACTCACATTTAAAAACATATAATTAATAAATGGATGAAAATTGCTTGTGCCCATAATGGGCAGCATTAATATATACCCACACATTTGCGTTACATCAGCATGTGTAACAGTTGTAAATATGCAGTGGTGTTTATTTGTAAATCATTTAGTATAATCACACAAATTCTGTGTTTTATATTTAATAATTCCGTGTTCTTTATTTATTGAATGTTCAATACCTGACAAGGTCGGAGATGAAAAACTTGGGTCGCAGGTTCCTCAACAGTGCATTACAAGACATCTATCAATATGTGTGTATACCTACACCATTAAACTGTCGTATTCTGCACATTTCTTATACTATCTACATACATCTTATAAGAGTATAATAAATATGTATAATATCAGTTAAAATAAGTGCTTCAACATACAGTAGTTAATATTTCAGGAAAGCAATATATTAGTACTTTGTCAGGCTTAATATTTATACCCCCAAAGCTTTTTTCTTATTCAAAATATGACCTTAACCTAAAGTATTCTTCAATGTTTAAATAAAGCCTCATTAGTTTGTCTGTCGGTGTCTCCTATTAATATCTAATAATAAAAATAATAAAATTCAATAACTTGCTTTAACCACCACGTGTCCCTTTCTATCAGCTGTGCACCGTTATGGTGTAAATATAACCTATCTACCAATTGGATCAAACATAAAAGTCAGCCGAATTAGTATTGATACTGCAAGGAGACGTATATTGTGAGGAGAAATTGAAGAAGTTGTTTAATTGCTGATATATTTATGATCCACCACGTCACATATTCAGTTTCGGCGGCAGTTGTTCCTGTTTTCTAGAAGTCTTCTCAGCAGGGCTCTATAAATAGCGAACTACGGCAGATGTGTAATATTTAATGCAGCCGAACCGTGTATTACAATGCCGTTATGGGATGACCTCCAAAGAGAAAAGCAAGCAAACTCGGAATAAAGTATTATTTTTTTTTACATGTTTTCGGATTTCATAATGCATAAACACCATATCCCAACGTGCATTGCAGCTAAAACATCCAATCACAGAGCTTGAGGACTAATCACGGGATTTGAGCAAAGCGGAGAGAATACTTACTTCCGGGTGTAAAATTCTCTAAAGCAACTACTATGAGCTGATCCGACCCTTGGTCCTGACGGACTCCAAAAATCCGACATTATACAATCAAAGAAATAAATAAACACAAGGATAATCATGTGTTATTGTTGAGTAAACAACAGTGTGTGGTTTAGAAAAGTATACAAAATTAGAAGGAAAAAACTATGAAACAATACAGATTTCAGTATTCTGAGCCCCTACTCTCCCCATAACTGACGGCAACAAAAGTCCCACAGTATTCAATTAAAATAAAGAAGTAAAAACAATAAGTGTGGCTTGATATTGAGAAAGAAAAAGGTTGATAAACGCTGTGAGAATGGATCTGCGGAGAGCATTTGGCCGCAATCCCAACTCGTCTATTACCAACGTTCAGGGAGCTCTGTGCAAGTCAATGTGACTCCCTGATAGTTGAAACTCGACGCTAAAGGGAAAGTGACGACAGGGACATCAACATAGGCTGAGTTGGGATGAGAATGTGTTGCCCTGGTTTGTCCCCTATACTCTAACTGCCATGAGAAAATTCAAAATCAATTTCCCAAAATCTGACACTAGAGGTGGTCTTAACGCACCGGCACCAATACAGTATAATACATACAATGTGTAATTACTAGGGCTGTCAAGTTAACGCGTTAACAACAACATTTACAAATTAATGCCACTAATTATTTTAACGCGATTAACGCATGTGTATTTTTTGTCATCAGCCGCCCCTTAGTTTCAGAGTGCATCGAGTTTAAAATACCATCTACAAGCTGATGCTGACAGCCCCGCTCCTGCCGTCCGCTTGTGGCAGACCACACTTCCACGCTCACCGGCAGGCACCGACTGGCCATCGGGAGGACCGGGAGGGTGTGTGTATGTGTGGCGCGAGCGACCGAGAGAGAGAGAACGTGCACACCTTACTTGTATTGTTGTTGTTAGCATCTGGTGCTAGCTAGCTGCGCTAACGGATATAAGGAGCTGTTTTAATGACAACAGAGGAGCGACATTTTGCCGACAACTGTGCTGAGCACTTGACTTTATGCAGGCAGCCAGACCTGTGGGACATTGTACGAAAAGTCAGCACACTCAGCACGGATAGTGCGCGCAACATGATCACAGCGTCCAGGCAGCTCCCGTTCGAGCATATGCCTTGAGTTGCACATAGCTCCAACGATCCATTACAGTGTCTCTCCACACACACACACACACACACACACACACACACACACACACACACACACACAGACACAGACACACACACACACACACAGATATTTGTAATGTTCAGAGGTTGTTGTGTTTAATATTCATGACAATATTTGTCATTGTTCAAATGATAAACAAACATTTGCATAAAGCATATTTGTCCACTCATATGTTGATAAGAGTATTAAAAACTACTTGAAAAATATCCCTCTAAGGTACATATAGAACAGATAAAAAATGTGCGATTAATTTGCGAATAATCGCGATTAACTATGGACAATCATGCGATTAATTGCGATTAAATATTTTCATCGACTGAAAGCCCTAGTACTCACACACTTAGCATTATAGAACAGAAATAATAAAAACGTACCTGGTTTAAAACACTTGTGGTCATACTGTGGAATGAGTTCACATTGAAACAAGTTCTTCATTCAACATTTCGCGGGCAATTACATATAAGAAGAAAGAGAAGAAGAAGAAGTAGTAGAAGAAGAATGAAGCTGCTAAGGCTAAATGCTAACGCTAAGGCTACAATAATTGTATTGCTGCGAACGAGCACCACGCCATTGAAACATCAACTTTGTTCCAATTTTATTTTCACCTTGCTTTGTGTTTTTAAAGCATAGTTAAAAACGGGGACATTTCCGGGGACAGATTGACCCGGGGATTGGCCACCAAAGCCAGGCAGGCATTTGGTGTGATCACCATAGCCATATGAGGCCGGAGGGCTTTCCTTTGCTTCCAGCTGTCAGATTGTAAACAAAGTCACGTGACTGGGGGCAGACGATAGCGCTGACAAAGTGTGTTTCCCGCAGCGAGACGCTACAATACTAATTGTGGGCTTATCATGTTGATTCGGCCATAACATAAAAAGAAAAAAAACTCTCACTCTCTCCAGAGGGGCAGGTCAGCCAAAGAGGGCAAACGGGCCGTTGCCCGGGCAACATTAGCCCGTACCTGTGCACGTCCCTGTTGGGGACCCTACTCTACATTTCTAACATAAGACTTTGGGGTCTCAACATGTCCGGGTTCACAACAGGACTCTATGAGCTGCTACATAATAAACAGAGGTGTAGAACAATCATGTTCGGCTGAGTAAATCATGTTTTAAATGTTCCAGAGATGAAGAGGAGACGTGAGGAGGAGCCGGAGGAAGGAACCAGTCCTGCAGCTGGTAGGTGAAGTGTTGCTAGATTTGACCTCACATCACTTTAAACACGTTGAGCTCCCAGGGCCAATCACATCAAGTGAATCGTCCGTTGTTTAAAACATTAGGTTCAGTTCTGTTAGCGCTGCCGGTGTGCTGCTTGTCTGAACGAGACATATTTTAAGCTGAAAGTCTGATTGATGACGAGACCCTGAGTGATGTTTGTTTCTCCTAAAGATCAGCTGGAGAGAAGCCAACCTGTCAAGGTAAGAGTTGGAGAGGAAGAGGTTTGAGACGTTGTGGCAACTGTCGGCCACCGCAGTTACCCAACTCACAACATTCATCATTAAAGAGTCACGGCCGTAAAACCTTTGTGTGATATAAAGTAAACATATTTCTTCCTGCCCTGTTAGAAACCGAAGACTTGTGACTCCCAGGATGGAAAAGCTCCATGGGTAAATGCTTATTTCTTATTTCTTACTTAGAGCTTTGAGACATTTACTGTCTCAAAGCTGAGTTGATTGAGAGAGAGAGTTCATTGAGATGCTTTTCTTTTCTTTGTGTGCAGAGGAAATCCATCTTTGATCTAAAATCCAGAGGAATTCTTGAGACGGAAGCAATTGTTGGGAAAGTTGTTAAAAAATCCGAGCTGCTCACATCCACGATAAAGACGTTTTATTTTTTTCTGGGCGTCGCCGACGAGACGGCCAGCGACAAACTGATGGTGTACGGAAAAGATCTCCATCGAAAAATCAAAGAGGGGAGCTCCTACATCTTCAGGAATCTAATACAAGATGGAATATATGTGAAGGTTAACACATTGAGCAAAGTGTCAGAAACAAAACCTGTCAACGTCCCGGAGGAGTTCGAGAGAGAAGCTGAGAGACTGCTTTGTCCTGAGAGTCCGCTTACCTCCATTAAAGACATCAAATCATCTCCTCCCCAGACACACGTCAGCGTCAAAGGAACCGTCACCGAGGTGAGTTCAAACTGCAGACCTACTTCATGCACTGGAGCCTGGTTAGGTTGATAATGCATTAAACACATTTGTCTTTTAGATGTTTTAAGATAAGAAGTACTTTATTGATCCCAATTTTGGAAATGTTTGTGTTGCAGCAGCATCAAAAGACATTGCATTGTGCGATAAAAATTAGAAAACTAGAAATAAACAAGAAAGTAGAAAATATACATTAATTTACAGATTAACAATAACAAGATATAAAGCGAGATATTATATATACATAAGTATGTGACGGATGGAATATTAAATATTAAACTGAATATATACTGTACATGTAATGCATTTATTGACTGATAACTAAAGATAAATTAATGGACCAGTCATTGGTATGATATTTATATATATATATACATATAAATATATAAATATTTAGATATATTTAGATATTTATATATATTTATATATTTGTTTTGAAATGTTGTGAAATAGAAGTCATTTTTGGGCTTTCTCTGCTGCTTTTTTCAGATCTATCCCGTCAATAAAGTGAAGGTGCAACACAAGGAGAAGAAGACGAATCAGCAAAAGTTCAAACTGAGACAGGAAGATGAGGAAATCCGCGTCACCATGTGGGACGAGGCCACCAAGCAGAGCAAAGACCTTTCAGTCGGAGACGTCCTTCTTCTTGACAACATGAAGCCCAATGAGTACTTTGGGGAAGTGTCTCTCAACTCAACTAAATACACCAAAATCACCAAGGTACCTGCAGCTTCCAGTCAGACATGTTTAATCTGTGATGACAGCTTTCCTCAACATTTTGAGGTTTTTGAGATTTTGAGGAAAAAGTCAGAATTTGACATTTTGAGGAAAGCTGTCATCAGACAACTCTAACAGACTGTTACCTCCCACCTCCTCCTTTTTGTGCTCAGATGGACCTGAAGGCGTTGGAGACGAAGTGGAGGACGGCGCTGCAGGGTGAGGCTACAACGAGTGATCTGTTTGGTATTTTGAGCAAAACACTTCAGAGACATGTTTTGTATAGATATGGCCCTATAATATGTTGTTCAAATATAGCATAATAAGTGAGCTTTAACTCCTTTAACCGTAATTAAGGCCTTATTTTAGAACAGCGGTTTTCAAAGTGTGAGGCGCGCCTCCCTCGGGGGGCGCCAGAGAGCTTCAGGGGTGGCGCAGCGGGAGAAAAAAATAACGAGAAAAAGATGAGTAAAGTGTCACTTCTGTGGAGACCGAGTTCCCCCAACCCGCCAAAAAGGCTGTAAACCCAAATCCCCTGACTATTCTCTCAACTCAGTATTTACATTCTTTT
>CALSBZ010046911.1:124007-139306 GCA_943591055.1 Gobionotothen gibberifrons | reverse complement strand
ATAGTTACTACTGTAACTACGGTTTCAGGCCGTGTAAGTACTGGCCAGAGTTACGACTGTAACTACGGTTATATGCCGTGTGAGCACTGGCCATGGTTACTGCTGTAACTACGGCTCTGTGCTGTTCTCTTCTTTAGATCCGGCAGGGGCCCTAGCTCTGGCCCAGGAGTCGTCCGTCCTTCGGTCCAAGGACGCAATCGAGCCAGTAAGACCCTCTGCTTAGCCCAGGGGATTCTACTCGGCGTACTTTCTCGTGAGCAAGAAAGTCGGCAGATTTCGCCCGATCTTGGACCTCAGAGGAATCAACAGATTCCTGAAGGTGCTGCCATTCTATAGGCTGACCACTGCACATGCACAGGTGGAGTGGTTCTCGACCGTGGACTTGAGGGATGCCTACTTCCACGTGGGCCGGGCAAGATGGTGCCTTATATTCAGTCCCTCCGGCCCTCGGGCAGACTGGCGGCTGCTTCGGCCGCTGGGCCCTTAGGCCCGCTGTCGTTGCGCCCCATGCAGATGTGGCTGAACAGGTTTCACTTGGACGCCAAGTGGCACAGGCACAGGGAAGTCAGGGTGTCGCAGCATTGCCTCCACTCTCTGTCACGCCGGAGGGGCAGGGCCTATCTCCTGATGGGCGCGCCCATGGGTGACCAGGAGACCATCACCATAGGTGCATGTCTCTCAGGGGGGGGTGCAGTGCGGCAGGGCAGGACCGTTCAGGGTCAGCGGTCACCCCTAGCACCCCGAGAGCTCCGGCTTGGGACCTGCCCTTAGTGCTGGACGCCCTATCATCTCCTCCCTTTGAGCCCCTGGCCCAGGTCGGGCTTAAGTGGCTGTCCCTGAAAACAGCATTTCTGCTTGCCATAACCTCAGGGAAGCGAGTCGGAGAGCTTCATGCCCTCTCTGTGAGCAGTACATGCCTGAGGTGGAACTCCGATGGCTCAGGTGTTGCCCTCTGGCCGAATGTGGCGTTCCTGCCCAAGGTGCTTCCACTAGCCCACTCCAATCGGCCGATCCAGCTGGCACGCTTTAACATTCCACAGGAGAGCGGCACGCCTGAATTGCTGTGCCCTGTGCGTGCCCTGAGGGCGTATATTGATGCCACGGCCTGCATACGGCAGTCAGAGCAGCTCTTCGTTTGCCATGGCGGCACTAGGAGGGGTCGTGCTCTCTCGAAACAGCGGCTATCCCACTGGGTGGTTGATACCATCACACATGCCTACGGGGCCAGTGGCCGCCCCCCGCCATCAGGGGTCAGATGCCACTCTACAAGAAGCATCTCAACATCGTGGGCTGCCCTAAGAGGGGTGCCCCTGGAGACCATCTGCGCCGCGGCCGCATGGGCGTCTTCTGGCACATTCTCCAGGTTCTACCGGGTCAATGTCGCCACTCCTCACCCTCTGGGTGTGGTCCTGTTGCCAAGCTCCGCTGCTTCCGGCTAGGTGAGTAAGTGCTTGGATTCTTCATGACATGGTTGGTATTGGTCATCCAGTGCTAAAAGCACCGCCTCTGGCGGTCATCCGGGACTCATAGAACCGTAGTTACAGCCGTAACTATCGTTATTGGTTATTTTCACATACTTATTTGATTATTAAAATGTAAACCGGTCTTTTTCATATGGGTGTTTTAGAGTTGTACCCCCTAGATCAGGTCTCTAGTGATTCTGCTCAAAGTGCACCAGATTGAAGCATTTTACTTTAAAGTGTTCAAAAAAAAAAAATGTTTCACCCCCGGACCCCCCTAGAGGATGTGACGTCCACCCCCCAATTAAAACATGTTCATACAATACTGAATACATTTGAAACCTTCTCTATGTATATAACCAACATGTCAATACGTTTCAGTGTTTGTAGTGTATTGGTCTTTTGTCGAGATTTTTCATTTATTCTTTATATATTCTATTGTGTATTGTAACACTTCTCTTTAGTAGCGCGCGCAACTGAAAGTCTGAGAGGGTGAGGAAGATTGTCACAGAAAACAGAACAATAATCGACAACTCCACCCTCTGCTCACTCCTTTCCTGTTAAATACAGGTCCAGCCCACATATGCTCCATTACGGAGGCAGTGCACTTACAACTACAAGAAGCATGTTAATGTTAATCTAATACAGCTCCGGCGATCCACTAGCACCCCCCCCCCCCCCCCCCCCCCCCCCCCCCCCCCCCCCCCGCGGTGGTTTTGAAATGCTCAAGTATGCACGTGACATAGACGCCAGCCATTGGAATGAATGGTGACAAAAAACGTAGGGATCTTACAATTTCAGAGGCGTTTTTGTAGAAATACTACGTCCTACGTTGTGGACCAACGTAGTTATTACACGTTTTTTTATGAGACTGGGTTGGATCTACCCACACTACCTTTGCGAACGACGTATTGGGCACCCCTGGCTTTACTGGTGCGATAGGCAGAACTAATGTTACTCTGCATTCTGCAGGGGTCTGCAGTCAGACCCCTTTCAGCGGTACACCGCCGATGGCTGAAGCGCGTTTGAGACACACCTGTCGACCACCGAAGTTACCTAACTCACAACATTCATCATTAAAGAGTCACTGCCGTAAAACTTTTGTGTGATATAAAGTAAGCATATTTCTTCCTGCCCTGTTAGAAACCGAAGACTCGTGACTCCCAGGATGGAAAAGCTCCATGGGTAAATCTTATTTCTTATTTATCACTTACATCTTTGAGATGCTTTTCTTTTCTTTGTGTGCAGGAGAAATCCATCTTTGATCTAAAATCCAATGGAATTCTTGAGACAGAAGCAATTGTTGTGAAAGTTGTTAAAAAATACGAGCTGCTCACATCCAAGAAAGGGACGTTTTTTTTGTATCTGGGCGTCGCTGATGAGAAGGCCAGCATCAAACCGATGGTGTACGGAAAATATCTCCATCAACGAATCAAAGAGGGGAGCTCCTACATCTTCAGGAATCTAATACAAGATCAAATCAAATCAAGTTTTATTTATATAGCACATTTATAAACGATTTTTGGTCGAGCCAAAGTGCTGTACATATAAAAAATAGCCTAGAGTAGAGACACTTTACAGCAAATACAACAGCACAGTTTGTTCAGAATATCAGTATGAGAAAAACGACACCCTCTATCCTTAGACCCTCACATCGTACAAGGAAATCCTCCGGAGAAAACCCACAGTTTAAAGGGAAAAAAATGGGAGAAACCTCTATTAATTGTTAGGAGATGGCTCCAGTGTACTTTAGTCACTTTCTTTAATAAGAACTTATATACTTATATACTAACAAAGGACTGGTTATCTAAAGCCAGTTGAGTAGCACTTGAAATGTGTTAGCTCTATGAAACCTGATGTACTTATATGATTCTGTTTTCTTCAAGTTTGTATTTTGTTGGTCGAACGCACGTATTGTAAGTCGCTTTGGATAAAAGCGTCAGCTAAATGCAATGTAATGTAAGAACGTTTTTTTTGTTTATCATTAGTTTACGTTGTGAATTGGCTGGTTTTGACTTTTTGACTAATTAAAATATCACCTTGTGTCTTCAGAAATCAGTTTCCTCTCTTTTTTCTCTCTCCCGGTTATTTTTATATTTTGTTACTTCCCTTTGTACCCCTAGTCCAGGAGGGAACATAACACATGTGAAAACACGTTCTGATGTCTCAGTGCTCAGGCTTTCTGTTCCAGTTAACCTTATGTAATACATTTTGTAAGAAATTTAAATCAATGTTTAATGACGTAATTTTGTTTAAACATACAGTAAGCTTAAAACTGTTTTATTCTGAAAACATTTCCGGTTAGCATTCGTCTGTGGCTAACATTGTTGCTAAAGTTTATTTTGAAAAGCTTTACCGGAAGAAGTCTCAACAGTGAGCTTAACTTTTTTGTTAGCAACGATTACAGCCGTTAAAATGCATTAAATAAAAAGTCATGAAAGAGAGTATGAGGAGAAGAGGCGTGTGGAGTTATACAATGAAGACACTACATCTAAATCCTCTGTTTTACATAGAAGACCGAGGTGGGAGGTCCCCCTGCGTCACCACAGCCGCCATTGAAGAGGAGGAGCCAAAGGATGCGATATATAGTTAGGTGACGGAGCTTTGTTCGCTCTCTTCTTCACGGCCGCGACTGCGAGAGGACAGCTGCGATCGAGATTGGCCGATACTCACTCTCTGCCGATCGATCGGTGCTCTCTAAACATGCCCATTGCGAGAGCCGATCGCATGACGTAAAATACATGACACTTTTCTCTGTGCGCGGCAAAACAAGCTCGCCAAAATGGCTTCACCGGTCTGGCATTATTTTAAGGTGTCCGAAAAAGACAGTAAAATAGCGGTATGCAACGTGTGTGAAGCAGAAATCCTGCAGCTCCGCCCGCCGGACCGGTGAGCTATTTGATCTACCTCTGGAACAAGCTAAACTAGTTATACATATATGTATTCTTTTCACTGTCAGGTCACTCATTACTGGATCAGTGAGCTGCATGATATACAGACGGGCTGTCAGGAGAGGGAGAGAGAGAGGAAAAGAGAGCGCTTTCGCTCATTTCTCCCATGTTATTCTCCAAAGTTAATGTAAACTTGAATAATGTACTTCATTTGAATGTAATAATTAAGTTGATTGTTGTTTAGCGCCAGTGAATGAGCCCCAATTTAGTTTAAATCTTCCATTTAAAGTGATGTTTAAATCTTCCATTTAGGCCCCGCCCACTCGATCGGATTGGCGACCGGTATCGGCCGATACTGATTCCGGCGATCGGCCCCAAAATTGGCAATCGGAGCATCCCTAGTTTGTTCTATTACCACGCCATTTAATTAAAGTACCCATTTGAACCTTTTGAGAGACTCCATTAGTCTCCTAATTGTAAGCTTCTCTCCTGGGGCGCGAGAACAACGAATACATCAAACAATTTCCAAATTAAATTCATATGCAATGACCCTGACACACTTCTGACCATAAAAGACTTCAGAATTCAGACTTTTCTCAAAATATGGATTTTTTTCTCAAAATATGGATTTTTTTCTCTAAATCTCCTCCGTACCCACATCTCTAAAAATGGGGGAACAACGGAGCCGATCCAGATTTGCTGCGTCATGACGACATTACTAAAATGCGGACAGGCTTTACGCCCACGGGCCAATCAGAAACGTTGCTGTCAGAAACAATGAGACGTGTTCGGGGGCGGGGCCTCACAGACAATTCAGACTTTTATCAAAATGTTGTTTTTTCTCAAAATATATATATTTTTCTCAAAATGTTTTTTTTTTCTCAAAACCTCAACATTTTGACTTTTTCCTCAAAATCGCAAAATTCGGACTTTTTCTCTCTCTTTTCCTCCGTACCCTAACACACTCTCACTCCATAAACGTCCAGGAGCGACGCTTGGTCAGGGTCCCGAGGCGTGCAGTTGGGACGCTTCTAGGCTCCTTCAGCTTCATAAAGGGACGCAAATAGCTTTCAACGGATTGCAATGTATTCCCATCTGCGGCGGGATTTCACGCTCATGGAAGCACGGCATTCATTTATGTCGGCAACTCTTAAAGGCAATGTGAGCGTCCATTCCCATTGGATAACGGAGAATTGTACACCCGGAAGTAAGTATTCCCCTTTCTGTCGATTGATTTGAAAGTGATATCTGCACTACTCATCGACTAAAAAACACCAGATTATCCTTGTTGATTAAACGACATTGATTGGTTTAAATTGTGTGCAATGCTTTTGTATTTTTCCCCTTCGATTCGGAGAAACAAATATTTATTCGGAGTTTAGGATGGCAGAAGACACTACACTACCCAGAATCCCCAGCTATCGTTTAGGACTACACCATGTGCTCTGTTTGACAAACCCCGTGATTAGTTCTCAAGCTCTGTGATTGGTTGACCTCCAACTGCATTCCATATGAAAAAAAAAACGTTTCTTAAAAGATAAAATCTTACTTTATTCAGCAGTGCTTGCTTTACTATTTGAAAGTCATCACATGAATGCATTGTAATAAATGGTTCGGCTGCATTAAATATTACACATCTGTCGTAGTTCTTTATTTATCTACAGAAATCGGGATCAAAATAGACCGGAAACTATTCTTTTACCGTTCAGTTTTAATTTCACAATAAAGTTAGTAGTAATATTTTGTTTTGATATTATTGTTTTTTATTAACTACTAGACCGCTGGGTCATGTTAAGACCATCTTTTCTGTGTTGCTGTGGGTTTTTTCCATCGCTTTTGTGTTACAAATATCAAAACAATAACTAAATATATCCGTCGTAATCTAAACCAGAAACAGCAGTATATTTTATTTTGTTAACACTGTAAACTTGACAGCTTTTTAACCCAAGCCACCTACTGGTTAAAGCACGTTATTACACGTTTAGAGTAATGCAATGCAGGTAGATTGTGTTGCTTTTTAATGACTGTTTAAAATGCCTTTTTCTTAATGTATTTAATTTCCCCAGCTGGTCGACACCTCTTTTAGCAGAAACAAAGGCTACATTAATGTATTAAATCGATGTTAATCCATGTGTGTGTTTGTGAAATTAACGGACTTGACGTTGTGCGATTGCGTTGCCAGGCAACAGCTTCGGTTCATGTTAATTTACAAACTCTTCAACTAGAACCGTAGTTATATTTAAAAACATGTTAGAAGGCCTCACGAAATACTTTAATGTAAATTCCCGCACTTTCGCGGGAATATCTCCGCAATGGAGCGAGGTTAAGTTTCACTTTCAATTGCATGATATAGCCCAGCGCAACACCTTCATCACACATGTTGCCACTTGTTTGTACCATTTTCAGGCGATTTGTAATCTGTTCTAGAAAACGATGTGTTTTTTGTGGAGTTAGCAAGTGAAAAAGTTTGAGAAACACTGTTCAAGACAAACAGGAAGAATTGCGGCCAAAACTGAAAACGTGACGTGGATCTTAAATATATAAGCAATTAAACAACATCTTACATTTCTTTTCACACAATACGTCTCCTTGCAGTATCAACACTAATTCGGCTGACTTTTATATTTGATCTAACAGAGAACCGCAGTGACGGGTCCTAAAACCCGGAAGTAAGTTAGCATTTTACCACTTCCGGTTCCTTCGATAAAAAGCGATGCAATTTCTCCATAGGATTTTGGAAAATAGCTCCAAATAAGGTCTGTGTTTGAAAAAACAGACAGATCACGTTTTGTTCTAGGACATAAAATATTTAATACATATTATATATATATATATATATTTAAATCCATCAGCAGATTTTTGAAGAGTTTACGTGTCTGAAAAATGATGGTTGTTACCAAGTGGCTGAATAGGACTACAGAAGTCGTGGAGGACGTTGTACGTCATTACGCCGAACACGTAAACACTCCCGCTAAGTTTGTTTGCCCTGTTCTGCTTGAAAGCAAGTCCCTGCCTCCTGCAAACTGTTCAAACAAATGCTTCAACTTGTACCATTTAGATCTTAAGTTGGCGTGACGTTGAAGCAGCGACCCTGCTGTAGTTCCTTTATAGCATAACGTTAGCATTTTGCTTCTGGCGACTAGATTTAAGATTAGAAAATTATAAAAGTAGGGTAGACATGTGGATATTATCCGGCTGAACAAAACGTGATCCGTCTCTTAAATGTGTTTCAACCACAGACCTTATTTCGAGCTATTTTCCAAAATCCTATGGAGAAATTGCATTGCGTTTTAGACGAAGAAACCGGAAGCAGTTTACTTCCGGGTTTTAGGACGCGTCACTGCGGTTCTCTATTGGTAGATAGGCTGTATTTACACCATAACGGTGCACAGCTGATAGAAAGGGACACCTGGTGGTTAAAGCACGTTATTGAATTGTATTATTTGTATTATTAGATATTAATAGGATCCCTATAAAGTATATTCATTACTCGTTATTCTCTACTAATAGTTCATTAAAGACTGTATATAATGACTATTTTGCACATCCCTTTCAAGATTTCAAGATTTTCTAAAGTGTATTGACATATCATATACACAACTACGGTGTAGTTATGCAATGAATGAAAAACTTGGGTTGCAGGTTCCTCAACAGTGCATTACAAAACATCTATCAACACACATATTGATAGACTGTTGATAGACTGTCATATTCTGCACATTTCTTATACTATCTACATACATAAGAGTATAATTCATATGTATAATATCAGTTAAAATAAGTGCTTAAACATAGCAATGTTAACTATGTTTAAAGGAGCAGTAGGTAAGTTTGAGAAACCGCCTCGACTGCACAAAAATTCCAAAGTACACAACCGAAAAGAATCCGCCCCTTCCTTCAGACTTCCTACAGAGCACCTCCTCCAACACACGTGAACGCGCACAAGATCATGATAATGAATGTAAAACAAATGTATAACACAGTTATTGTCAGTGCTTATATTTTTGAAGCTAGCATGTTTGTTTTGTGAAAATGTATTACAAATGTTACGTCTAGCTGACGAGAGCAGGCTGCGCCGGTAACGTTACATATCAGCTCGGTGTGCTCCGTAAATAGTCGCCATAGTTGAAAAGCAACTCCGATATTGACTCTGGTTTGACTTCTCCTAGTTTCCACTTTCTTTTTCTTCATCATTTGCTCCATTACAGTTTTTCTTTTGCGACTGGTAGACGATGTTGAAGCAAACTCTGCCATGGTGAACGTGTCCTCCTGCAGAGCTCAGCTCCGCTGCAGGAGGACTGACCGAGGAGCTCACAGGAAACACGCCCAATGACGGCGCGCGCAATGACTGCACTAGTGTGTGTGTGTGTGTGTGTGTGTGTGTGCATGAGATTGAAGGCTGACAGACAGGTCGGCCAACCAGTTATTTTAGCCGGCCCGGCTAAAAGAATTGGTCGTAGTTTTGACAGTATTACGGCTTCCACAGATGGATTTTTTTTCAAAGCACTTAGAAGCACTTAGAGCATTCCATGGAATATAACAAAAAGTGTATCTCGAGCCGGTTTCTTACCTACCCCTCCTTTAAGCACTTATTTTAACTGATATTATAAATAGAACATCTTGAAATCTTGAAAGGGATGTGCAATTTAAAAATAATAATAATTATTATTATCAGAAACGATGTAATAACTGGTTTAACTTGTTCCAGTCACTTGCCCCATGCATTCAGCAGCAGCAGACCATTCACATTGTATCCCGTTATGAAATGTCATAATTTCAACAATAAAGAAATGCTACATAAACGTTATATTGCACATTTTATCGAACCAGCTCCGTTTCTAACTTTCAATATATTTTAAAAGAGATCTCTCTCTCTCTCGAACATCAGAAGCAGAAGACTCTTAAAGTTACAAGTAATGTGACACCGGTTTCCTCTCAGGTAAACACCCACAGACCCGCCCATCTAGACTGTGATTGGTTGCAAAATGGAGCCAAAATGCAGTTTCTACCATCATTACAGCATAACAACCGGATGAAGATCCACGGAGCAGCACACTCTTAATGGTCGGTAAAAACTATGGATGTATTGGTAAGAATCTTTAAAAAAACGTTTTCTCCACCCGCCTCGGACTATTTCTCCAGTTATTTTGATTGGTCTTGCTGCACAAACCGAAAGTAACAGCTTTACAATGGGCGGCAGTGGTTCAGTCCGTAGGGGGGTTAGATTTAGGATCGAAGGCTAGACTGGCTGCCTCCGCTCCGACCTCTCAACTGCATGTGTGCACATAACTGTGTGTGTGTGTGTATATGTATGTTGTGAAAAGTGTGTACTGTATGTACCTGCATAAAAACACATGTGTGTGTACGAGAGTGGAAACTGAATTTCCCCGTCGGGGGATTCTTCTTCTTTGCTTTAACGGCGAGTCACAGACACTTGGAGCATTATCGCCACCTACTGTTGACTTATTATACCTTCAAGTAAAATCCTTGTCCTCAGACCAGTGTTTTTGAGAAACTTGAAGATCAGTTTGGGAACTTAATTTCTTGAGTTGGGATATATATCTATACATATAGCACCAAATAATTTTCTTTTTTTATATATATAAAAAAATAAAATGATTTGGTATACAAGTTGAGGTAGCAACCATGGTGGAACAGCTGATATCAACACAGTCTAATATTCCATTCCTTAACTTTGAATTCCTTACATAACTCCCAAACACAAAAACTTTCTTTTTAATTGTGTAGAATGTATATATATGTCTATATATATAATATATATATATATATATATATATATATATACATATTGTATATATATGTATATATATATATATATATATATATATATATATATATGTATTTATATATATATATGTATATATATATATGTATTTATATATATAGAATATGTATATATATATATATATAGAATGTATATATATATATTAGGGCCGGGACTTTAACGCGTTAATTAAGATTAATTAATTACACAAAAATTAACACTTTAAAAAAATTAACGCATTTTAATCGCACTTATTTTTGCACCGCGGAACGTTTCTCACTGGATGAGTTTCAGGCGTACCGATTATACTGGAGCACCAACTAACGTGCATGACATCAGACAACAACAAACCACAGTGAACAATTCAAACATGAACGAAGAAGCTGATGAGACCGCGTTGGTTGGCCCCGTGGATGGGACATTTTGTTTTAAAAGACGGACGGATGGAAGCGTCGATAAGAGCACGGTGGTGTGCAAATTATGCAAAAAGGAATTCGCATATCACCGCAGCACATCAAGCCTCAAGTATCACCTCAATGCTAAACATATAGCAGCTAGCGTGGAAGCTAGCGTGGAAGCTAGCGTGGACGTTAGCCCGACTCCGAGTACAAGGAGGACCCACACTCAACCAGATGACTGGTTTCAGGGCCAGGATAACTAAGTCCACGTCTGAACAAATAACCAACTCCCTGGCTCACTGGATTGCACTCGACTGTAGACCACTTGGAGTGGTAGAAGATAAGGGGCTGCAAAAAACTTTGTTCGAAAAAGAGATCTTTTGATCTCAAGGGGCTTTCACCTGGTTAAATAAAGGCTACAAACAACCAAACAGTAACCACGGTGGAACAGCTGATATCAACACAGTCGGACTAATATTCCATTCCTTAACTTTGAATTCCTTACATAACTCTGAAACACAAACATACTTTCCCAACTTGTTTGTACAGTTTGTTTCGTAGGGTGAGTATCTTCATGGCCTGTAGATTTACCCAGTAATTAACAATTAACAGTTTTCTCCTCAAATAAATTGGTATTTCTCCGACCTCTACCTGAAGTGCCGACCCTGGTGTAGATCTGACTGCCCCCCCCCCCACAGCATATCCTTAGTGCTTGTGCCTGGACTCTATCTCTTTGTGTAGAGAAGAGCATGCAGCTGAACCATACACTATTAGTCCGTATTCTATGGCTGATCTTATTAAGGCTGAGTATACGTTCCTCAAAGCATCTTTATCAGCCCCCCACTCAGTGCCTGCCAAGCACCTCATAACATTTCAAACCTTTTACATTTACCTACTACTTTATCAATGTGAGTACTCCATGTGACTCTCGTCCAGGCATATTCCCAGAAACGTAAGAGTCTTCACTTTCTTTAGATCTTGTCCATAACGTTTTAACCTAACCTCCTCACCTATCCTTTTCCTCGTAATAAATAAAGTTTCAGTTTTCTCCACCGACAATCAGAGACATGTCCGAGACCAGCTTTCAATTTCCGTAATTGCTTCCTGAATCTTACCTAAAATATCATTTACATTTCTGCCCCTTTTCCAAATAGCTCCATCGTCTGCAAAAAGTGACTTCCCAATATCAGATCAGATCCTACTTGTGTGTATATATCATTTATCATGATAGAAAATAAAAGAGGACTGATGACACTCCCCTGCGGGGTTCCATTTTCAACTTCATGCCTTCGAGAATATGAACTGCCAACTCGGACTCTGATGGCACGGCCAAACAAAACATCCATAATCCAATAATATATAAGTTACCTCCCAGACCCATGATGTCCAGTCTAATTAATAATCCTTCCTTCCACATCATATCGTAAGCTTTTTCCACATCAAAGAATACAGCTACAACACACTCCTTGTTCGCTTGGGCTTTCCTGACTTCAGACTCCAGGCACAGCAGGGGATCTAAAGTACTCCACCCTCTTCTAAACCCACTCTGATAAGGAGTCATTCATTCATTTTTTTCTACATAGTACGTCAGCCTTTCTGTAATCACTCTTTCCATAACTTTCCATAAGTGCGATGTCAGAGCTATAGGTCTATAACCAGGGGTGCACATCACTTGTTTGCCCTGGTTCTCAAAGGAGCACCTGGATGTCGCTTGGTGCGCATCCTTAAAATGAAATAAACCGGACCTTTTGAGGGGTACTTGACTTTATGAACGGGGGGGGGAGGTGCGCTCGTGAGCACGCAGCAGGGTTACTGTGCGGAGCGCATAAAGCTGACCCTTCACGCGATAGCGAGGGGTAGAGCGAGGGATCGCAGATGCCGTCGTGCTCGCGGACGGATTAAAACAATTAAACCTAAATGGCTCGCGAATTATACTTTGGCGGCCATTAATATACCTGGGCGGTCCGCCAAGTAAAGTCTATGTGGGAAACCCTGCTCTCTTACCAGTTCTTATGCAACTCGCAAATATCTCTCTCTCTCTTCTCTCTTTTCTTTCTCTCTTTTCTCTCTCTCTCTTTTCTCTCTTCTCTCTTTTCTCTCTCTCTCTCTCAATTCAATTCAAAAGCTTTATTAGCATGGCCATATTTACATGCAGTATTGCCAAAGCTATGTATAGTTGTAACATCTATACAGAAAAATACATACAAATAAACAGTTACAAACAAACTGCTAAGAACATGTTTTTTTTCTCTCTCTCTCTCTCTCTTTTCTCTCTCTCTCTCTCTCTTTTCTATCTCTTCTCTCTCTCTCTCTCTCTTTTTTCTCTCTCTCTCTTTTCTCTCTCTCTTCTCTCTTTTCTATCTATCTCTCTCTTTTCTATCTCTCTCTCTCCTCTCTCTCTTTTCTATCTCTCCTCTCTCTCTCTCTCTCCTCTCTCTCTTTTCTCTCTCTCTCTTCTCTCTTTTCTATCTATCTCTCTCTCTCTCTCTCTCAATCACCCAGAAAACCCGGACTGGTTCCTCTAAAAACCCGGACTGGAAGGACTGACTACCGTGAGCAAGAGGATAGATTAGATACACTTTATTGATCTCTATTTGGGACATGTTACAGTCACAGCAGCATAGATAAGACATTAGACATGAATTATAGGCAAATACAATACAATTTAAGATTTAAAGGGGACCTATCGTGCAAAATGCACTTTTTTATGTCTTTTATACATAAATATGTGTCAGAAACCTGCTGTTAACTTGCGTGTCACGCTCGCGCACACAAGTAAATATATATGCACGTTCATTCTCACAACGAGTCAGGCACAAGAAAATATACATTAAAGTGGACCTATCATGCAAAATGCACTTTGTGATCTCTTTTATACATAAAGACGTGTCCCCGGTGTGTCGGGAACTGCGTCAGAAAAACCCTCTCTCTTTTCCTCTGTACCCAAATCTTTTAAAAACAGGGGTAAAACGAGCGGATACAGATTTTCTGGCGATATGACGTCAAATCGGCAGCGGACCCACAGAGAGTTGCTATCAGAAACAATGCCTGACGTGTTTTGGACGTAATCTGGTCTTTGTTTACATTAGCAAGCCTCGCTAACACTCAGAGCTAACCTGTACTGGAGAGCACATGTGTTTAAAAAGCAGGCAATACAAAAAGAACTCACCTTGTGATAAACCCGCAAGAGAAAAAGCATTTGAGCTCCATACTGTTTCAGAAATAATCCTTGATGGGGTTTAGAACAGGATGGCGTTTTATCACAGCAGAATTTAACTTTATCTCCGGTAGAATTCTGATCAGGCATTAGCCCCACCTCCTCTTCTTTATTTTTTTTCAAGCTAAGGACCCAAAATCCTTGTTTCTCTAACAGGGCTTCAAAATAGGGGTTTGAGCAGTATGAGGCGTGGCTGCAATGGGTGAACTGTTTTTCCAATATAGCATGATGGGTCCACTTTAATATATATGTACATATCAGCAGTAGAGGATATAAACATATACATATCAATAATCAGGGGTGTAGTGCTGCCGGAGCGCACCGGAACGACCCGCTCCGGCACTTCAAAAATTGCAGTGGGCTACACATCAAGAGCTGTACACCTGCTGCGTATTTTGCATGGCTGTGTCTTTAGTTGTAAGGCCAGTGGCGATCTGTTCATCTGTCATATGATCATACAATGAAGCCATCAAAAAAAAGTATTTCCAAGGCACACCTTAATATGTTCTTTATCGTTAACAATACATAAGAGAATAAATAAAAACAGGTATAAAATAATTCCAATTCATACTATAGCACAGTAAAACAAGAATAAAGTTTAAAAGGGGAGTGATTTGTAAAATATCCATAGAGAAATAGAAAATCTATTTACAGTTCTGTTTCAAATGGGTATGGTATGTATCCATAGATCTCTTCATTTTGCTCTCAAAGCACCATATTGATGCATTTAACTTCAATATTTAAAAAAATATATTTTTTAACCCCCCTAGATATTAGGTCCACACACCACCTATACAAATAGCACTTTACCCCTGCTTGCACTTATATGCCGTGAGCTGATTCTCGAGCCTTCGTTGTAACAGTCGCGGGTACACTGTGTATTTGCGTGGGGAGTGTTGCAGTAGAAAATGTAACTGTAGCGCCCGGTACATTAATGGGAAACCCTAAATGTTTGAGCACCCTCTATGAAACGTCAAGCTACCCCACAGCACCCCCAAAAGAAATCTTTTGTGCCGCCACTGAGCCTGCAACCCCGTTTTGAAGAAATGTGCAGTGCCAAACAGGCTCATTGCAGCCACCTGTGATAAGACACACTTTTTTGCCAAATATCAGCATTTTCTTTCTTTTAATTTTGTTGCACAGATTGCAAAATGGCAAAGTATTATAATTTACTGTTCTAGCAAAGGGAATGCACAGTTGTATTATGTTTTTTTTTTTTTGAGGACACAGATTTATGGAGCATTGTTTTATTATCACTGTTCTAGCAAGGGGATTTATTTATTTATTTTGAAAGGAATGCTCACATTCATATTGATGTATTTTAATACATTTTAATTTAGCCCATTACCTGACTATTTGTGTTTTTTTTTTCTCGCCTGACAGAAAAAGTTTGAGAACCACTGTCCTAGGTAGAGATATAATCCCTCCACCTGGTCCCAGGTAGAGATATGATCCCCACACCTGGTCCTAGGTAGAGATATAATCCCTCGACCTGGTCCCAGGTAGAGATATAATCCCTCCACCTGGTTCTATGTAGAGATATAATCC
>CALSBZ010046911.1:108884-123997 GCA_943591055.1 Gobionotothen gibberifrons | reverse complement strand
CCTGGTTCTATGTAGAGATATAATCCCTCCACCTGGTTCTATGTAGATATATAATCCCTCCACCTGGTTCTATGTAGAGATATAATCCCTCCACCTGGTCCTGGGTAGAGATATAATCCCTCCACCTGGTCCTGGGTAGAGATATAATCCCCCCAGGTGGCATCCTTACAAGGTGGCCTTCTTACACAGTACACAGTACTTAAGTACAGTACTTGAGTAAATGTATTTAGTAACTGTTTGTTAATTCAATATTCTGAGAAAACAAAACCAACTTTCTTACTTTTTGAGTTGGATTGTGGATTGATGGATTTTGAGGGAGATTCCAATATTTACCTTTTTGATTTTCTTTTATACAGATATTGGTTGTGTGGTTATCTTCTTATCTTTGAATTTAAAGTGGTTCAATCTGTTGGGACTTACTTTACCTTTGACTTAACATATACACAACAATATCCAAATCACAGGACATTTGTTGAAGGCAGAATATCTCGGAGTGGAGCTGCAGAGATTATTCTACAGAGTGTGTGAAAACCAACACAAACCGTTTCCTTTCTCTGGTGTTTCAGATGTCGGAAATCTCAGAGGAAGTTTCGAAGAGAGATCTGAAGGCCGGCCGGTCCAAAGAAGAGATGCCTGGGAAGATCATTAAAATCTCCGGGAAAGAAAATTCTATTCTCGAGATGGAGAGAGGGATGCAAGAGATACCTAGGATGGATGGTCAGAGTCCGCTGAGACCCAACGCTCAGAAAGTGATGAGCAAACCGGAGAAACAGCAGCATGGTGAGGAAATCCACACATATAATTCATCCCACGCCTCTGTTCAGTTAAGCATGCTCAATAACACTTCACTCAAGTGTGGAATTATACTTCAAAGATGTGTTTCAAAGCCAAGTTCTTAAAAAACTACTACCATGATGTTGTGACCATTGGATACAGCGAGCACAAGATGAACATTATTAACTTAATAAGCGATCTGTCCAATCCAAATGATAATACAGTCCAATACATCTTCCAAATTGAGCAAAACTGTATCAGAATCAGTCCACAGAGTACAGATATTGCCGCTTTCTGGTTACAATCTGACATATTTGATCCTGAAAATGTCAGAAATGGACTCAGCATCTTCAAAAACTGTCCAAATCAGCCAAGACATTTTTTAGATATTGTCTGATTATGCTATAAATGCAACTTGTGCAAATTGCCCAACATATGCAGGTTAGCATCCGGCAGTTTCTATGTGCTGGAGACCAGGGACGTGCAAAGACATTTGGAGGGGCTAATACGCATGCTAAATGTGTGTTACATGTGTTTGTAAAGTGTCCTTCTGTTTCCCTCTTATTCCCGCAGATAATCAGTCACAAATGCGAGACGAGGTGAGATAACCTAATATTGAAAAATCACACTTAATGTTAAAATGCTTGCGTCAGGGTTTTTAGCCTTTGTAAAAAAGACACAACACCTGTATTAACATCTAGAATAGTAGCATTGTAACTAGTTAAAGGACACATGTCATGCTTTTCCGGTTATTACCCGTCCCCTTGTGTTATGAAGGTGTGTCTGCATGTAAACGGTGTGCAGAGTCAAAACCCTCAAAGTACACCCTGTAGCGAGTACAACTCTAACACAGAAAATACCTCCCCAAAATGCCTCGTTGGTGATACGTCATCATCCATTTGATTCTTCCGGGTACGAGATTACGTAAGCACGTACCCGGAACTAAATGGGCCAATCCGTGGAGCCGTTACGTCCGCGGAGCCGTTACGTTAAGCCCCCGCTGATTGGTCCAAATTGACCAATCCACGGACTTCCTCACACACACACACTCAGTGCAGGCAGCTCTGCTGCTGCTCCCTGGCTGCAGGCTGATAACAGACAGTTGGGAATTCCCTCTGCAGACCCATTCTCACAGCGTTTATCAACCACATAGCCCAGCCCTAATCCATTCCAGTTTCATCATTTTGTGTTTGTGTGAAATTGTTTGTTGTTTTCAGGGCGGGCAGTACGAGTTGAAGAGCCAGCCCACCGGCCTCTGCCTGATCATAAACAACAAACATTTTAGTGATGGTGACGTGAGACGTGGAACCGATAAAGATGCTGGTATGTTACAGAGTTGACAGATGTATATTATCATCCCGGTGTTGCCTGTTGAAGCCTAACTAGGTTTTATTTCACTGCAGGAAGCTTGGCAAAGGTGTTCAGCTGGCTGGGGTTCAGAGTGCTGATGTGTAAAGACCAAACCAAGGACCAGATGGAGCGAGCGCTGGAATGCTTTGCTTCTCAGTGCGACCTTTCTCAGCTGCAGGAGTTCAATGTCAAGGATTGGACTCACAGCGGATTCACCGATCTTCTAGAGGCTCCTCCGCATGGCGATGCCTTCATCTGCTGTGTTCTCAGTCACGGAAGCAAGGGTGTCGTATTGGGGATTGATGGGCAGTCCCTCCCTATCAAACAAATAACGAGAACCTTCATGGCAACTGATCAGTCTCCCCTCACTGCCAAGCCCAAAGTGTTCCTGATCCAGGCCTGCCAGGGGCGGCAGATACATCCTGGGGTGTTATCAGACGGTGTGCCGGCTGATGACTCTCACTCGACACTGCAGGCTGATGGCTCTCACTCGAAATCCATCCCAAAGGAAGCAGATTTTCTAGTTCATAGTTCCACTGTTGAAGATTATTATTCTATGAGAGACCCAACGAAGGGGAGCTGGTTCATCCAATCTGTCTGTGAGCAGCTAAAAGTGGGCTGTCAGAGGTAAATGTCAGACTCAACATTAATTATATAGTTATTGAAATATCCTAAAGATTTTGTAGATCTAAATCTGGTCATAAAGTCGTTAACATGTATATTTTACCCTTGACTTAATGTGACCGTCATGTGACAAGATGTTTTTCTACCCCTCGTATTTTTTTAGGAATGAAGAAATTGAAGTCATACTCCGCCGCGTGAACAAGGAAGTAGCCGAGAAAGAGGGTGTTTTCAGGCGTGGTCCAGTAAAGCAGATGCCCGAAATCAGGCACACCCTGAGGAAGGGTCTTGTGTTGACTCCACATCAAAACTCAGGTGGGGGGGGGTTCTTAAAATGCATTCTAACTTTTTTATTATTCTTAATCTCTCTATTTTTCTAATCATCACTTTGAATAATTGTATTTTATATTGTCAAAGATTTTGGTTTCAGAATAAATCTGTCTTTATACCCAAAGAATGATGATCGCTGGTTGGTCCATGTGTTGGTAACGGGGGGTAGGGGGGGGGGGCACATAAGATTTCTAAAGTTATTATTTTTCACTGGAACTTTCTACAAACAGAAGACCTAAATGCCGGAGCCTCTGCCGGACTCTGGTGACATTTGCACACCTACAAAATAGGATAATAATGATAAACGATATTTGTACTCCATCCTCAACACAAGTATGCATAAAAGTGTTCATAAAGTACCTTTAAAACTAAAATATATTTACTATTATGTTACATTACATTACATTGCATTTAGCTGACGCTTTTATCCAAAGCGACTTACAGTAAGTACATTCGACCAGGAAGATACAACCTTGAAGAAAACAGAATCATATAAGTACATCAGGTTTCATAGAGCCAAACATTTCAAGTGCTACTCAACTGGCTTTAGATAAGCCAGTCCTTTGTTAGTATATAAGTGCTTTGTTAGTAATTCTTTGTTAGTAATTCTATCGCTCCAAGTGGAGTCGAAAGAGATGAGTTTTCAGTCTGCGCCGGAAAATGTGCAAGCTTTCTGCTTTCCTGATTTCAATGGGGAACTCATTCCACCATTTAGGAGCCAGGATAGCAAACCCACGTGTTTCTGCTGATGGGAACTTGGGTCCCCCTCGCAGCGCGGGTGCAGCAAGCCGTTTGGCCGATGTAGAGCGGAGTGCACGTGCTGGGGTGTACAGTTTAACCATGTCCTGGATGTAGGAAGGGCCAGATCCATTCGCAGCATGGTACGCAAGTACCAGTGTCTTGAAGTGGATTCTAGCAGTTACTGGAAGCCAGTGAAGGGAGCGGAGGAGCGGGGTGGTGTGGGAACATTTAGGAAGGTTGAAGACCAGCCGAGCCGCTGCATTCTGGATGAGCTGCAGAGGTCAGTTGGCACATGCAGCCAGGAGGGAGTTGCAGTAGTCTAGGCGTGAGATGACGAGAGCCTGGACCAGAACCTGCGTGGCTTTCTGGGTCAGCTGGGGACGTATCCTCCTGATGTTGTAAAGAGTGTATCTGCAGCAGCGGGTTGGAGCAGCGATGTTTGCAGTGAAGGACAGTTTGTTATCTAGGGTCACACCCAGAGTCCTTGCAGTCTGAGTCGGGGAAACAACAGAGGGGCCGATGTTGATTGTTAGGTCAAGAGTGGGACAATCTTTTCCCGGAAGGAAAAGCAGTTCAGTCTTGTCAAGGTTGAGCTTGAGGTGATGAGCAGACATCCACAGAGAGATGTCTGCTAGACAAGCAGAGATGCGTGCGACGACCTGGGTCTCTGAGCGGGGAAAGGACAGAATTAATTGGGTGTCGTCAGCGTAGCAGTGGTATGAAAAACCATGCGGGCTAATGACAGATCCGAGCGAGTTTGTGTACAGGGAGAAGAGGAGGGGACCGAGAACAGAGCCCTGAGGGACCCCTGTAGTTAATTGACAAGGATCTGACTCCGACCCTCTCCAAGTTACCCTGTAGGTGCGGTCTTTGAGGTATGAGGTGAGGAGGGAAAGGGCAGTGCCTGAAACTCCAAGTTTCTGGAGAGTGCGAAGGAGGATCTGATGGGGGATGTGGGGACCCTACTCTACATTTCTAACATAAGACTTTGGGGTCTCAACATGTCCGGGTTCACAACAGGACTCTATGAGCTGCTACATAATAAACATAGGTGTAGAACAATCATGTTCTGCTGAGTAAATCATGTTTTAAATGTTCCAGAGATGAAGAGGAGACGTGAGGAGGAGCCGGAGGAAGGAACCAGTCCTGCAGCAGGTAGGTGAAGTGTTGCTAGATTTGACCTCACATCACTTTAAACACGTTGAGCTCCCAGGGCCAATCACATCAAGTGCATCGTCCATGTTTAAAACCTTAGGTTCAGTTCTGTTAGCGCTGCCGGTGGGCTGGCTGTCTTAACGAGACCCTGAGTGATGTTTGTTTCTCCTGTTAAAGATCAGCTGGAGAGCAGCCAACCTGTCAAGGTAAGAGTTGGAGAGGAAGAGGTTTGAGACGTTGTGGCACCTGTCGGCCACCGCAGTTACCCAACTCACAACATTCATCATTAAAGAGTCACGACCGTAAAACTTGTGTGTGATATAAAGTAAACATATTTCTTCCTGCCCTGTTAGAAACCGAAGACTCGTGACTCCCAGGATGGAAAAGCTCCATGGGTAAATGCTTATTTCTTATTTATTACTTACAGCTTTGAGACATTTACTGTCTCAAAGCTGAGTTCATTGAGATGCTTTTCGTTTCTTTCTGTGCAGGAGAAATCCATCCTTGATCTAAAATCCAGTGGAATTCTTGAGACGGAGGCAATTGTTGGGAAAGTTGTTAAAAAATCCGAGCTGATCAAATATGACACCGTGAACAAGAAAGGGAAGTCTTATTTCCATCTGGGCGTCGCTGACGAGACGGCCAGCGTCAAACTGATGGTGTACGGAACAGATCACCATCGACAAATCAAAGAGGGGAAGTCCTACATCTTCAGGAATCTAATACAAGATGGAACATATGTGAAGGTTAACGCATCGAGCAAAGTGTCAGAAACAAAACCTGTCATCGTCCTGGAGGAGTTCGAGAGAGAAGCTGAGAGACTGGTTTATCCTGAGAGTCCGCTTACCTCCATTAAAGACATCAAATCATCTCCTCCCCAGACACACGTGAGCGTCGAAGGAACCGTCACCGAGGTGAGTTCAAACTGCAGACCTACTTCGTGCACTGGAGCTTGGTTAGGTTGATAATGCAGTCCATGTAAACATTTATTAAAAAAACACATACTTTTAAAAGACTTAAAATTGTCAAAACTCAAGAAATTGTGTTTCTCAAGGATGGTACAGTGGTGGTATGAATGTGGCTTTCTGTCAAACACCTTGATAGCTCTCTTGTACAGCTGTTCTATGGGTTTCAGGTTTGTGGCTCAAGCAAACGACCAGTTTGTCAAACAGTATTCAATGTGGGACAGAATCATACAGTGGAGGTATGATGTTGCAGCACTGACAGTTAAGAGAGGTCTGATTTGTTTAACATTTTGAGTTGAATTTAACGGTTTTGGATACTTTCCTAATATGTTTCTTAAAAGTCAAGTTTGAGTCCAGTATGACTCCAAGATACTTGAAGTGGGAGACTAGTTCTATTTCTGCTCCGTTTAAAAACACATTGGATCCTTCGATTTTGACTGTTTGTTTACTGAACATCATGCATACTGTTTTTTTTGCATTTAACTCTAAGCAGATGTTGTTCAGCCAGTGTTGAACCTTGTCCAAAGCATTTGAGAGACATGATGAGATCATTTCAGTATTTTTCCCGTGTACAAAGATGACCGCATCATCGGCATACATTTGCACATTCAACTCAGGACATACATTAGGCAAGTCATTAATGTACAGTGAAAACAGTAATGGTCCAAGAATGGAACCTTGTGGAACCCCAACAGGGTTCACACGGTAGGGGGATTTGGCTCAGTTGACCAAAACACACTGTTTTCTGTTTGATAAGTAAGACTCAAACCACTGTATTGAATCTGCCGACAAATGGAAATACGTCAGCTTTGTAAGGAGCACTTGGTGGTCTACAGTGTCAAAAGCCTTTCTGAGATCAAGGAAGACAGCACCTACATATGGGCTTTTGTCCAACATACATTTAACCTTTTCCACAAAGACACAGTTAGCTGTCTCAGTGGAGTGGTGAGCACGGAAACCAAACTGCATTGGGTGGAGTGGAGCGAAACCTTTGTCTAAATGTTTGGCGATTAGTTTTGACACCCATTCCTCAGCTATCTCAGAGACACAGGGGAGGATGCTGATCGGTCTGTAGTTGGACATCATTGCCATATCCCCAGATGTAAAGATCGGTGTCACCGTGGCCACCTTCCAGGATGATGGAACTCCCCTCGTGCTGGTTGATTTACTAGCATAGTAATGGGTTTTATTAGACTGTCGATATGTGTCTTTATGAAGTTGGTGTCTAAATCATCTGCATCCCTAGCCTTAGAACCTTTTAACCCTGAGATTATATATTTTTCCTCCAGGTCAAAAACTGGATGTGTATCCACAGTCGGGCTATGGGAGACCTCAGATGGCGGGAAGAGCTTTGTGATGTCCAGAGCACTATTTATAAAATACTCATTTAGAGAGCTGGCCAACACTGCAGGGTCTTTTATCAGGGCATCATTGATTTTTAATTCTAGAGCATTATTTTCCTGTTTCTTATGTTTAGCTAATAGTTTATTTAGGATTAAACCCTTTTTTTTGTTTGAGAGAGTCTGCCAGGAGTGCCAGATGAGTGAACTGTAGATGATATGCCGACCATGGCCGAAGTGCTTGATATTCAACGATGTTGCTGGTGCAGGCAATGATGTATCCTCAACATGTTGTTTTGCCACGGGGGCAAGATGAGTGGTGTAGCTACACAGAGGTTTGAGATGTAGGACAATCATGCAGAGATAGATTGCTGCCACTGCTCCAGAACTGCCTGCCGCCATCTTGGGAAATGGGCGTCTCTGATCTTTAGATACGAGGGGTTGCTAAGGAACATGAACAATCAATGTTTTAAATGTCTTTTCAAGATCTTATAAACCTATTTATTGACGGATAACTAAAGATAAACTAATGGACCAATTCTATTTATCAAACAATGGCAGTTTGTTTAAACATTTTGTGAAATAGAAATCATCTTTGTGCTTCCTCTGCTGCTTTTTTTCAGATTGATCCCGTCAATAAAGTGAAGGTGCACCACAAGGAGAAGAAGACGAATCAGCAAAGCTTCAAACTGATTCAGGAAGATGAGGAAATCAGCGTCACCATGTGGCACGAGGCCACCAAGCAGAGCAAAGACCTTTCAGTCGGAGACGTCCTTCTTCTTAACAACATGAAGCCCAATGAGTACTATGAGAAAGTGTCTCTCAACTCAACTAAATACACCAAAATCACCAAGGTACCTGCAGCCTCCAGTTAGACAAGTTTAATCTGTGATGACAGCTTTTCTCAATATCTCAAAATTCTGACTTTTTCTTCAAAATTCTGACAGTGATAATAAAAATACAATAAAATAAGTAATGATCCCTCGGTAAAATAAAGGACGACATAAGACAAAATCAATAAATAAGGAAATATGAATAATAACTATTAGAAATCAAATGGTGATGTGCTAATACAAAGCCAACCTTAAAAGAGGTGTTGTTTAAAATGATATTTCCTGGCGGCTTGTTCCACAGAAGACATCATATGGAAGCTAGGCCTGTCGCGATAAGCAATTAATTGACTTATCGTACGATAAATAAAAATGAACTCGATAACTTTACTGACATTGATAAATTGCCGTTTACATGCGTGTTTGTTTACATAAGGATGTGAACAGCATTTTAGCCAGGTGCGCTGTGAGGGGCGGGGCTCACACACAGCCAGGTCAGGACACTCCACGTGCAACAGTGTAGCAGCCAAATGAATAATATAGAGACAAGCAGGAGACAACGTGTGACTTACTCAAGGGGAATTTAAATGTGGTGGAATTGGTTGTAACACCTAATTCCACATCTCCGGTGTGGGAATATTTTGGATTTAAGACAAATCAACGGTTCAATGTTCAATAAAAGGTTCTGTTTGAAAGGATGTACTTGAATTATTATTATATATTATCATTATGTCAGTGGTCTAAAATGGTCTTACAATGGTGCCGACAATATTATTACAAAATTAATTATCGTGACAGGCCTAATGGGAGCTAAATAGCCCCCAAAACAAAATGCTCCTCACCTTAATCTGAAGACTTTATCTGATGTTTTATCACGCCCTGAACATTGACCGTTAACGTGTCTTCATGCAGGTTCAAAGTGTCGGCATCCGGAAAGTGACTCTCAAGATTAGAGGGATCAAGAAAGCCACGCTGAAGGAGACTCACCTGGAGGTGGATTTAGACACGAAGCTGCAAACGTTCGTCGTGACGTCTCGACTTCTGGCGAAAACTCTCGACTTCCAGCTGAAGACAGGCTTTGGTGATGATCTCCTTAAAAGAATACCGCTCTCAGTGGAGGCTGAAATACAAGGAAACAGAATCATCAAAATGGCAGTCCCTGAGAAGATCTGAAGGGGAGTTCTGCAAATTAATGTTTTCCTAGAAATCTCAAATTTCGAAATTTTGACTTTGCAAAATATCTCAACATTTTTGGTAAAAATATCAAAATGTTGAACTTTTTCAAAAAATCTTGATTATTTCTCAAAATCTCAAAATTCTGACTTTTAAAAAAAACTCAATCTTAATGTAATAATTGATCTCCCTGTTTTTGATAGCTTTTGTTTGAAGTTATTAGTTTAATTAACTTCACATTAATAAAGAACCTGGTGTTATTGTTGTGTTTATGAATCGGTCAATGTTCAGCGATCCAGAATCAGAACAACAACGTAAACCAACAATAATTATCAGGTATTTGAAATGTGTTTTTACATGTATTTATTTGTCATTTAACTTTTTTTTAAATGTATTATAACGTAATAACTAATTAAAACGTTCCCCTATTCAATGTTCCCCCAGTCATTTATTTTATTTACTTTAGTATTTATCTGGTTGATTTATTATTCATAAACAAAAACACCAAGCCTGAAGCTGACAGATAATACAAAATAAAATGCCATTCAATTTAAATTATAAGAAAATAAATATTTCCGTCATAATCTTTAATAAGTTCCCTTTATTTAACTCTTATTTAAATGTATTTAAATAATATAAAACACACTTTTATAATATGTTAATGAGATCCTGTTCTCAATAAATGAAACTTAAGGAAGGTTTATTTTGGGCCAAACCATTCTTCACTGGAGGGGGGACTGACTGGATGTCATGAGGAGAATACCCCCCCCCCCCCCCCCTCCCTTGTATATTTGTGCTATTCGAAATTGAAAGCAAATCAAGATATCAGTTGGTACGATCCAAACAGCTTCAGACGTCCCGCTCCGCTCCTCTGACTTTCTCTTTAGAACTCTGTTAAAAAAAATCTACTGTGTAAAAACCCGGGCTGAGTTTGAAGGAAGAGACGCAGTAAGTTCACACTCAGTTTGTTCAGAAAATCTATCTGTGAGATACATGTCATTATACATTTACTTAAGGCTTACTTAAGGCTTACTTTAATGGTTACTATAGCCCGCAGCGAGGGCAAAAGTCTGATCATTGAGAAAGAAGCAAAGAGAGCTGCAAACAAAGAGATATGTTATAAAAAGACGAATAGTTCACATGATTACACAAATGATTTGTTTGCAACTTATAGCTTTCCTTTTGAGAAGACATTTCTTTAGCTTGACAGAGTTTTTTTTCTTCTCTTAAACTCTTAGTTTTGCTTGATTTTAACGGTACAAACCTGAAACCATAAATCGGAGCTCCATAACAAATATATATGTCACGTTGCTCTATTCTCATACTAAATGTAAAGCGTTTGGTATGCTGGCACGAGGTTTGAGTTTAGGGTCAGTTATAGTTCATCACTGTTGGTCAGTGGTCGCGTTAACCCAATATTTAACCGTCTATGATGGACAAATCTGAAAGCAGTCTGTCATTTAGTCAGATTAGAACAAACTCAGCAACGGGTCATAAAGGACTGCAGCTGCCCTCTGGGGCAGAAGGAGCACGCTGAGGGATTTCCTCCCAGCGAAGCGAGTGCTTGCAGGATCTGGAAATCCCACGTTCACAGAGTCTTGCCGACTTCTGATCACCTTCCTGAGAGAAATGTCTCCCGACTTCAACACTTTTGGCTGAAGTGGCGCTGGTAATTCCAGCAGCCAGGGCCGTTTCTTCCTATAGGCGGACTATGCGGGGGCATAATTCATCCACACAAAGATGAACAAAATTAGTAGAAGCGGGAGGACTGAAGCATAGCTTATGTAAAGTAGCCCTCCCATGCATCATCCTAATACAATATCGGCATTATTGCGTCAAAAACGTATATAAATGAAGGAGTACAAAGAAATAAAGAAAACGGGAGAAAAAATTAAATAAAAGTTAGTGCAGGAAAACAATAAATGCATATGTATATACGAAAACTAGATGTAGGGTCATTTTCTGCACATGTCAATAGCAGTTTCAAATGTCTTTTTTTGGAAATGAAAATACTATATATAAATATATACATGTGTACAGTACTTGGTAAATGAATAATAATAATATATGCATAATTGCATATAAACATTGTGAACACTTATTTTCAAGTGACTTTTTTTTACATTCATATGTTCACGCTGTGGTTGGGAACTGCTTTTGAATGTTATTAGGCATTTTCTTATGGAGCATGTTGTGCATAATCAGTACTGTTTTAAGCTGTACTATGTCAACACATTTTAATAGGTTGAGTTTTTTTAAATATGGGAGTTGTGTGTTCATATTTACCACAGACTATTCGTAATGCTTTTTTTTGGGATGTTATTATTTTTTGTAGATTTGTTGAGTACGTGTTTCCCCATATATATATATGATGTATATAATATATATGGAAATATATATATATATATGGATAATATATGTATCCACTGAGACAAATGTAACAATTGTGATATTGGGCTATATAAATAAACATTGATTGATTGATATGTATGTATATGTAAGCCAACTCAAAAGCCCCACAAAACTTCATTATTTTGGATAAAATATGCCTGTTTTTATCCACCTCCTCATTGTGTTCCTAACCTCCTGTGGGTGTCGTCCAGCTGCGTAGCAGTTGCTTACTTGGGGCGATACAATAATCGCCCTTTTCGTATTAGTTTTGAGGACGCTGATTGGCTACATTTTATGACACACGATCATATCTTGAATCAGCGATTGGCTAACCTGCTCCAGAGACTCCGTGGGGCTCCATCGCCCCAGAGCTGAACTTCAGTCCTACAGTGAACAAGGAAAAGCATGTATTTTGCGCAAATTATTAAAAAATCCTATTTTCCACATATTTCTGGGTGTATTCCATATTTTAGACACAAATATTGACAATTTATATAATTAATTAGTATTATTATTAATATTAGTATTATTATTAATAATAATGTTTTTGTGTGTGGTTTAGGGAGGGTGGCGCTCTATCGCCCCCCCTACTGGCCAGACGCCACTGTATTTTTATTTGCCTGTTTAGGCACAATGGCCGCGGTGTTTTTAGTGGCCTCTGCTGTCAGTGTGGGAACAAAAAAATCATTCATCATCATGTTGACATGAAAAGTGACCGCACGGTCGGTGTCTCCGTTCATCTTTTTTCTCTCTATGTCAAAATGACGGACAACGAAAAAGTCTAACGCCACCACTGCTGTTGGTGTCACTGTTTAGCAGAGGGAAGCTCTAACGGACTGTTACCTCCCACCTCCTCCTGTTTGTGCTCAGATGAAGGCGTTGGAGATGAAGTGGCGGACGGCGCTGAGCTCCATCCTGGACGAGCTGACGGGCGACGAGTTCCGGAAACTTCTGTTTAACCTGGAGAAGATCCCTCAGGGGTTGAAGGAGGGGCGGGTGCGGGGCGACATGACCAGCGTCATCATCCAGTACTATGGCACCGAGGGATCCATCGCACTCATCCACCGCCTGATGAAGATCCTGCCCAGGCTGGACGCCGCCGTGCAGCAGCCGCTCAGAGGCATGAAGGACGAGCTGAAGAAATTCCAGGAGAAAAGCAAAGGTCAGCTCAGTAGGGGTCGTGTTGGACGAGAGCCAAACCTCCTTCTCAAAATGTTTTACATAACTCTTTCACTTATTTCGTAGCAGTACAAAATGAAACAGGATCAGAAGGAGTCGCTGCAAGCAGACAGATTTTGAAAATAACTTATAAGACAGAAAACAGAACAAGAGCAGACCCCTGGAAAACACTGTTAACAAACATTGCATTTTGTATATTTCTAAATGTGTGGAACGTGGTGAAGGCCGATGAACCTCCTCTCTGATCCTTCGTACACATAACGTTTCCGTACACATTTCCGTGCACGTTTCCATATACGTTTCGATACACATTTTTGTACCCGATTTTCTTACTTGTTCCCGGAAATGTTTCAGTACACGTTTCCGTACCGGATTCCGTGCACGTTTTCCAAACATGTTTCAGTGCACTTTTCCGTTTCCATAAAGTTTCCGGACACTTTTCCTTAAAGGGGACCTATCATGCAAAATGCACTCTTGTACGTCTTTTATACATGAATATGTGTCCCCGGTGTGTCAGGGAACTCCCCAAGTGTCAGAAAACACAACCCTCTCTCTTTTCCTCCATACCCAAATCTCTAAAAACGGGGGCTGTAACGGATCTGATACAGACTGATACAGATTTTAATTATTTCCTACTTCACAGAAGTGGTGCTCCGCTTAGTGGCCAATTCTCCACCTATCAGGGGAATGTGGGGTTGGGCCACCGCCGGCCATTGCCACTCGAAAGCGCTGGAGACGCTGTAGTACATATGCCAGGCCTGTAAGTGGCGCTGTAGTCTGCCACAAAAGCAGCGAAGAAGACGTCCCGCCCATCGTTGCCCTTCTGTTTATTCTCCGCTGTGGCTCTTTTTCTCCCTCCCCGAGGCAAGCGTTTGCTCCTGCTGCTGTTATTCAATGCAACCCCTCCCTCGCTGTAATTCTCTCCGGTTAGTCCACCAGCAGATGACAAACACCCACCTCTCCGCCTCTTCCAAGGGACGAGGGGACCGTGCGGCAGAGTTTCAGTTTCAGTTTCTTTCGCCGGTCAACATGTCCGTTAAAGTTTAAACCTTCCGGACAAAATTATAAAAGTGCCGGTCAAAGGTCTTCTTTGTGATTTATTGAGCTTTAAAACAAATGAATAACGACTCTATATAATCATATAAGAATAAAACACGGAGGACGGAGATCTCCTTTTGCCCCCCTTTCTCCTGCAGGGGGGCGTGGTCAGCTGCAGGGGGGCGTGGTCAGCTGCAGGGGGGCGTGGTCAGATGCAGCTCACAGAATCAGCCCCCTGCAAAAACAGCGCTGGAAAGAGCAAATAGAGCGAAATGAGGCATGGCTAAAATGCAGGATCTGTTTGGTGTTTTGAAAAAAAAACTATATTTATACACTTTATATAGGTATGGCCCTACAATATATAGTTAAAATATAGCATGATAGGTCACCTTTAAACGTTTCTGCATATGTTTCCGTACGTGTTTTCCTAACAAGTTCCCATACAAGTTTCTGCACATGTTTCAGTACACGTTTCCGTACTCGTTTCCGTACACGTTTCCGTAAACGTTTTCATCGCTGCATTCCCTGCATTACATTGACTAACACTTAACCTTGCAAGTTCCCTAGCACGTGACAGGGGGATTTTTACTATTTTACTATCGTAACTTCAGGGCGGTGGTGGCGAAGTCCATAGGGACTTGGCTTGGCAACTGGAAGGTCACCAGTTCAAGTCCCGGAAAGACCAAGTGTTACCGAGGTGTCCCTGAGCAAGGCACCGTTCCCTCCACTGCTCCCCGGGCGCCGTACATAATGGCAGCCCACTGGTCCTAACACTAGGATGTGTCGAATGCAGAGAAACCGTTTTGTTACATAGTAATCTACCTACCTATCCTACCTTTCAGAAGTACATTCTAGGAACCAAAATAAAACTTCTCGATGAAACCATTCCTAGAACAATGAATGGTAACATTCTCAAAATGTTTTTAGAACCAACAATGTCTAGCTGGGAACTCAGACTTGCCTACTCAAACATTCAATATCATGAATTACGTGCATGTTTTTTTCTAAAAAGGAAAATGTGGTGACATCAGATTTTTTTTTAACATCCTTTTCAAACAAATGCAACAAGTTCTAGTAAGGTTTTAAAGAAACGTTTTAATCTAATGTTCAAAGAACCTTTTTAGGATGTTTATTTTTTCAAATAATGTTCCTATAAGGTTTAAGGTTAACTAAGACATGACGTTTTAACTGCAACATTCTAAGGATGTGTTTTGGACGTTGTTGGG
>CALSBZ010046911.1:71244-87070 GCA_943591055.1 Gobionotothen gibberifrons | reverse complement strand
GAGGATGAGGATGAGGATGAGGATGAGGATGAGGATGAGGATGAGGAGAAATAGCGGCAGGAAGAGGAGGAGCCTTCATGACCCTGAACTTTTAGCTATTAGCGAATACCTTTATCTTTTCTACTCTCCACTCACGTGTCAGCATTGATGCACAGAGCCGACAGAATACCTTGTTTATATCAACATATTGAAGCAACTCCATCCATCCAGCCAGTGTGGCCCTCTTCTTCTCATACTCCCTGTCATGTCATGTTTTTACCATGTTCAATCTGAATTTACTTCAAAATAAAAACATCTATATTGATTCTGACTCTTCAATATCCAACTCACAGGTTTATCATTGCTTTGAGAAAAAAGATTATTAATGTAACCCTTTTAGAAGATATGGTCATTTGTTCTGGGAATGTCATTTTGGAGCCTGAGACCTGAAACACAGGCTCAGGGCTGAACAGGTTAATGGGAGTTTACGGAGCAGATGGAAAGACACAGAAAGACAGAAGCACAATAACAAGTATATATAGGTGTTTTTTTGTAAATAATCGTCGTGTCAAGAGGAAGTAAAGTCCCTGCTATGAGAAAACTCAAAATCCATTTTTCCAAAATCCGGCACTAGAGGTGGTCTTAACGCACCGGCACCAATACCAACCCAGTCTCACAAAAAAGCGTGTAATAACTAAGTTGGTCCACAACGTAGGACGTAGTATTTCTACAAAAACGCCTCTGAAATTGTAAGATCCCTACGTTTTTTTTCACCATTCATTCCAATGGCTGGCGTCTATGTCACGTGATCTTTACATTTCTCCCTGCAGAAAAAAAAACATGGCCGACCTTCGTTTTATTCTCGGTGTAAAATGCCTATTTTAAAGTTAGTTTGGCCATTAAAATGTGTTTTGATGTCATTTGATGCGAGAAATATGAGTTGTTATTTCAGATTATGTGTGCAGTGGATGTACATGATCTTAAGTTTGCTAGTTATTACGAAGATTACTTCAGGAAATTGTGTCCATACAACGTTTTCATTGTTACCAAGGTGGTTGCTAGGGACGCTGCTATCGATATTATTTCTGTTATGTTGTGTAACTGTTTAGTGGTGTTATCTTTATTGCTACCCCCTTCCCTGTCAATGTATAGTGTTGGTCCACAGCGCAAACGTATTAGTTTGCATCTAAAATTGTGGTATAGATACGTTAGTTTCCCCTGTGCATTTCCAGTCTCACATCTCACATCACATCGTCATAAACAAATACCGGTAACAGTCCGAAAACACTTTATTCCGAGTGTGCTTGCTTTTCTCTTTGAGGGTCTTTACATAACGGCATTGTAATACACGGTTCGGCTGCATTAAATATTACATATCTGCCGTAGTTCTCTATTTATAGAGCCCTGATGAGAAGACTTCTAGACAAACATAAGGAACTGCCGCCAACACTGAAAACGTGACGTGGATCATAAATATATCAGCAATTAAAAATAATAAAAAAGCAATAACGTGCTTTAACCACTAGGTGCCCGTTTCTATCAGCTGTGCACCATTATGGTGTAAATACAGTCAATCTACCAATTGGATCAAATATAAAAGTCAGCCGAATTATTGTTGATACTGCAAGGAGGCGTATTGTGTGAAAATAAATGTAAGATGTTGTTTAACTGCTGATATATTTAGGATCCACGTCACGTTTTCAGTTTGGCGGCATTTCCTCCTGTTTGTCTCTACAAAGCCCTCATGTTTCTCATCAGGGCTCTATGCAGCCGAACCGTGTATTACAATGCCGTTATGTGATGACTTTCAAAGAGAAAAGCAAGCACACTCGGAATAATGTATTATTTTATTTTTAAAATATGTTTTCGGATTTCACATTTTATAAACACCAAATCCCAGCGTGCTTTGCGGCTAAATCGAGCTGAGGATCTTGCCTACGTCTGTTTCCGGTTTCATATTTCGTAAGGATGTATTTTGTTGTACACACATTCCTTCACATTTCAATTTTAATTTACATTAAAGTATTTTGTGAGGCCTTCTAGCATGTTTTTAAATATAACTGCGGTTGTAGTTGAAGAGTTTGTAAATTAACATGAACCGAAGCTGTTGCCTGGCAACGCAATCACACAACGGCACGTCCGTTAATTCCACATCCACCTGGATTAACATCGATTGAATACATTAATGTAGCCTTTGTTTCTGCTAAAAGAGGTGTCGACCAGCTGGGGCAACAAGAAAATGTTCACAAAACCTATCAATGTCGTTTAATCAACAAGGATAATCTGCTGTTTTTGAGTTGATAAGTAGTGGAGATATCACTGTCAAATCAATTGACAGTAAGGAGAATACTTACTTCCTGGTGTACAATTCTCTGTTATCCAATGGGAATGGACGCTCACATTGCCTTTATGGGCAGCCGACACAAATGAATGCCGTGCTTCCATGAGCGTCAAATCCCGCCGCAGATGGGAATACATTGCAATCAGTTGAAAGCTATTTGCGTCCCTTTATGAAGCTGAAGGAGCCTAGGAGCATCCCAACTGCACGCCTTGGGACCCTGACCAAGCGTCGCTCCTGGACGTTTATGCAGTGGCGGAGCTGGGGGGTGGCTGGGAGTGGCCACGGCCACTCCCAGCTGAATCCTGGCCACCCTATTGGCCACCCCAAACACCCTCACCAAGGGGGCCCAAACAATGTTTGAACATTAAGAAAAAAATGTTTAAGTAACCTTTCATCATTCATCAAGAATTAACATTAATAGGACGTTATGATAATGTAATCACTAAACTTACAATTCATTTAACTTATTTTCTTCCAAAAGTTAATTATCCAAAGCTTCTGTACACCCCCTTCTATTTACATGTAATGGTTTGGTCCTGCCTCCAAAGCGGAGCAGCACCGCCGGCACTTTCTAGCAGAGTGAGAGCATGTTAGGAGCAGGGATGCTAGTACTTACGTGTGTGCCACGTCTCAACGACTAAAAAGTCAGGCTTTCAAAAGAGAAAAGAAAGGAGAGAAAGACAAAAGAGAGGGACTAAAGGGCGACAGTATGTCACCCAGTTGTTCAAAGAAAAGGTGGGTGTGGTCTATAAGTGGTGGAAATGTATCTGTTAGCTAAGCGTAGTCCATTGTAAATAATAATTGTTACGTTTTTTTTTTTTACTAAGCTGACATTAAGTACTGTTAATATCTATAAAGAAAATGCAGAGGTTTTTAATGTCACTACTCTTTCAGCTGACATTTAACAAATGCAGGTACATTGTTAGCAGCTATTCATACTAAATCCAGGACCAACAGATCCATCTCTAGACTCAGCAGCCCTGTCCCCCCATAAGTGTTATATTTTATTAGCTTATTCGTTATTAACGCGTTCCAGGAGAGAAGTTTAGGATAAATGAGACCAATGGAGTCTCTGTCTTAAGTTTCAAATGGTACTTTAATTCAAATGTGGCGCGGTAATGTTACAAGCAGGCGGGCAGTTCAAAGGAGGGGAGGACACAGCTGTCGTCCTCTGAAGGGTAGGTGCAAGAGAGACAGGGCACATCATGTTCAACTCTTATATATCAGTTCTCGCTCCTCCCCCGCTGCCAGCTGGCTTTGTTGCTGTTCACTTCCGCTTGTTTCTTCAATGTCCGACATCACACTAAACAGAGGATCTTTGCTTTGTACATTCAACTCATGACTAAACACGCCTTTTCTCACACACACTCGCCTGCATCACTTTTTCATCTTATTTCAACGGCTGGTTCTGTTTACGTTCGGTCAAACATTGAGTTCAAGCTACCGTCAGTATTTCAGAGATAACTTCCGGGATAGTTTTTCAAAATAAACTTGTATTCATGTTTGGCCGGAAGTCTTTTCAAAATAAAAGCTTAACATACATTGTGCGCGAAAACTTGTTTTCTCAGTAAAAATCAACATTTAAACTGATGGCATGTCTAAACTAAATTATGCCATTAAAACATTGATTAAATTACTAACAGTCCCTCCTTACACACATTAAAAGTGTGTACAAAATACTGAAATCAATGAGTTCTTCATCTGAACTTTACATAGTACATAACTCATATAAAAACATACAGTCAAAAATTGAATGGTTCAATAACCTCAACTTTATAAAAATATAAAATACTTTGACTGTGCCTCAAACATAGAAGATTTCCCTTGTGCATAACTTCTAGTGTTAACATTCAATATCATTCTTAAAAATAGCAGCATGGCTTGGTATTGGAACATTTCTTTCTCCCTCCTTTCACAGAAACTGTTCACATACCACGCTCAGTGTTAAGGCACTTGTTTTTACAAAGTGTCACAGAAACAGAGTATTTCTGAATAGTGCAAAGTCATAAAAAACACAAAATGTACCATCTTAGCATAGTATACAAGAATAAAGAATACAAATTAACTATCTTGGAATAGTGTAAAGTAATTTGAAATGGATTCACTCTATCTTAGCATTTTGGCTTGTTCGCTTTTCACCTGATTTGGACAATCTCATCATCTACATCCATCTCTGTTTCTGGGGGTAGGTTGTCTTATTCTGCTAGCATTTGTAACTGTTACCTCTTGAGAAATGTACCCTCCTTTCTATCATACCTTTTAAGGTATGAAAGTAATATGTTCTCTAGAAGAGGCCGTTGTGATCAATTTGTCCTCCATATCACCAAACATCTACTCTGGCATTCCAGACAGTCATTTCTGGGAGAAGATTTTAGTCAGTTACAACAGTTGCAGAATTTCATCATTTGAAAGTTCCTACTTCAGTACCTTTGGTGGTCTGTGCTTATGCAGTGATAAAGTCCCTGAAATGGTGTGAACACCAGTGTAATATCACTAACTCATCATACTAATCACTAACTCATTATACTAATTACTCTTCAGTTCTGATCTACTTAAAGAACTATGCTAAATCCCTTTAACTTTGGGTGCCCGAGCATGTGATAATTACTCCCTCCTTTATCAAGGATCTTAAAAACAGAAGTCATGTGGCTTGGATTGTATTTTTCTTATGGCAGATATGTTTCTACTTTAAATAACATCTCTAAATGTCAGGTCATCTGGTTTAATGGATGACCTTTAAGAGGTGGTAGCACTTGTCTTTTTAAAACTCTACATCTTGAACGACAAACAAATGTTACTTCTCCCCTAAACGTTCTCTGGTAATAACTATGCTACAATGGTGAAAACAATACTCTTGGCTGGAATACCATCTCTGGCTTGGTACTCAGCTCTACCTTTAACATTTTCCATACACATACAGATGTGTCTGCTTTCATAGAGTGGTTACTAAAACTATCCCTTTAAACTGTAGATCTATATTGTAACAAATTAAATCTTCCCCAGACTCACACATGAATAAGAATCTCTAAAAGAATAATTTGTTTATATTATGAAAAGATTGAACATGTTCCACCCTCAGTGTGTTTTAGGATTATTCTCTCATTTGATAAATGTATTTATGTGTAAAACTCACTCCCGTTTTCCTTCTCTCCCCCTCTGGTCGTCAAGCCACGACCCCCTCACGTTCTGCTGGCCCCCTTCTTCTCCTCCTGGTTCTTGAATCCTTCCGCTGCAACTCTCTTAAGTGGCACAACTGCTTTGCCTGTACAGTCTCTTTGCTGTTGGATGGAGGGCATATTCTGCTCTCATGTCTTGTGCAAAGTCTCGTAGCTCAGCTTGTAACTTTATGTCCTGTCTTGAGGGACCGATGAGATTATACCTCTTTCAGCATTCTGTCTTGGTCTTGGATGCCTCAGGTGAAGATGATTCAGCTTGAGTTCTATGACTGCTGGATGGAGGAGGAGGAGTCTCTTGTGGTGAGGTCATTTGTCTGCTGGAGTTGGGGTCGTAGCAGTCTTTCAGGCAGAGAGAGAGAGAGAGAGATCTCGGGACGCATTATCTATAGATAATTCCAACACACTGAGGAAAAACAAATCCAATCCCTTCCACTCTATTCTCTTAATCATACTATCTGTCTTTGATGTTAAACGCCCTCTAAACACAATAATTTTACCATATCCCAAAACACTGCTTTCAGCCACTGTAACATGTTTACCCCAAATACTCTTTTAGGAACCCATTTTCTTCTATAAACTGAAATACCTACATGCTTCGAGCACCTCATATTTCACACACTATAAAAGAACGTCCTCACTTTTTCTCCATTATTTTAAATCTCACTGTTATTTAGAACATATGTAACTTCTGTGTCTGGACATATCTGTGCAATGTCGCCACAATCTGCTGGGGAATCTTATTCATAGAGTGTGTGCGTACAAAGCTGTACTTGTGGGTTTGTAGCCTGTTTCTACTGTAATCATTTTCAATAATTTTGCTCAGATAAGTTATGAACAACCGATCGGTGACCTATCAGGGGGTGTTATGGTACAGTCTAAAACATGGATCCAGTGAATTTGGTGATACCCCTAATCTGTAAATCCCCATCACTTACATTCCTGATCACTTAAACCCATCTCATCATTTGATACAAAAACTGCATATATTGGGGGTGAATAATCTTGATTATAACCTCCTCATCTGGCAACCTTGAGGGGACTAGCGTTTCCAACTCCTTCTCTCGTTGCTCAGGTGATCTTTTGGCTCTGGGGATAAGTGAAAGTCTCTGAAACACAGCTGGAGTTTTGTTAGTGATGTGGGCATTCTCTCTGAGTGAACTAATGGATCCATGTCTTACATGATATTGTACTCCCCTTCCAACCAGAACGGTGCCAACTGTAATGAGCACAATCAACAAAACTATTCTGACTCTTATCCCTAGGGGACCCCACAATTGCTTTGGCTTTGTTCTCGACTTAATCTCTATTTTCTCCATGGTTGTCAGTTACAAAATTCAAATTATGAGTACAAAAATAACTTATTCTAAAATTGGACTATTTTTCAGGTGTAAAACAAAAAATAGGTTTTCACTTTAGTGTACAAGCTATACAAATCTAAAGACAATACATCTATCGAGCTGTTTCTATCTTATTCTTATTTCTATTTATTGTTTTGTTCCAGCTCTGCCAAATCAGTCCTAACTTCCAATAATTTCTGGAAGGTGCCAGTGAAGGGTGATAATGTGTGAGGTGGTGTCAATTTGCTCCTTTTATCTTTACCTTTAAACCGGAGTGCATGTGAAGTTCGTTACAACTTCTCACGGTTCCGACCACCTGGGTTCAATCTCACTGTCTTTTGTGAACTTTCACCTTCACCCAATCACCTGGCCGAACAGGAGTCTCTTTTGGTGTCTCGTCTGGTGTCTCTGCAGTTCTCTGAACCTGTGTAGACAAGACTTGGATAATATTACTCAGAGTCCTGACATATTCATACACTTCAATTTATCTGATACCCAAAGCTGGATCACTCCCTCCTTGGAGAAGGCCCAAACCTCGGCATACCTGTTGTTGTTTAAACACTTGTTATTATTTATTAACTACTACGTCACTGAAATCAACATATCTGTATAATCATGACACTCCCTCCTTTGAGCATAACATGCTCAATTAATATGATTACCCTATTATGTACAGAACATGTAAAACGCATAACGTTGTACCAAATAAATATAACTGCTCCGTGTACCCTTAAGGCGTACAAAAATATCATATGATGTATTGTATAAAAACATATTCACTAAAAACCTGCCATTAGTACAACAAAATAGTTTACTTGTTTCAATAACGGCTTCAGTCATGGTATTATGCATCATTGTTTCTGCGAAAAACAATACCCCTGGTTTCGCTAATGCATCTCAATAATTCTAGAATTAGAGGCTTGTCTGACACTGCTGAACCAACATATGATAAAATATTTCTCTAAACTAGAGTGAAAATACGAACTATTTTCACAAAAGGTGACATGTCGAGAACATGAAGGGCTGGTGCCCCTCACTTAAAATGAGATATTGCCTTACGCACTACATTATAAATCAGTAAAGTCACTCAAGAATAAATAGATAAAGACTGATTTTTTAAACTGTTATAAAATCCTAGAACTCCTTCATCTAAGCTCTCAACCAGTGTTACTCTATTTAGTTTGCAGCTCATGCCTTAGAACAGATACTTCAGACTTATTATAAAATTGTGTCTCTGTGACAATGTAATCTGACTCCATAAATCACATAATTTTTTGACAAAAAAACTAGACTTCCACTAATAATAAATGAAGTTCCCCTTTAAACACAGCCCCGGTCTTCTGACGGGGTCTATCTATGTACTGGCTGGTTGGTTGTGCCAGTCTCTGTCGCTCCGACACTGTTCTCCCTCTAACAGTCACTCTCTAGTTCTGCTGGGTTCTTGTTGACTTCTTCACTGGTTTGAGACAAGCGACCCTATCGGAACACCTCCCTTTGTAGCCAGACTTCACCACAGCAGAATCGAGTTTCTGTTTTCAGGTCTCAACAGCTTCTCGTCAGGTGTATCGCCGTCCCTTGAACTGCAGTCGGTGTAAACAGGAGGACTTGGTAAGGATCTTCCGTCTTCATATTTTGGGTGGAAATCCATCGTCTTGACCTCACTAGCTGTGTGGACTCAATAGTTTTCTGTGTGGGGGAACAACATCACTCGTAATCTCTATCCTTCTCATAATTACAAAAATAGTCTGCTTAATGTTCTATTATGTTTTAATATTTACTAATCTATGCATGTTTTATATTTAAATGCAATATGCTACTCTAATAAAAAATGTTCTAATAACATTCTACCTCTCCCTCCTGTGGTGTCAGATGTGGCTTAATGTAGCTGGATTTCAAGATACCTCTCTGGTCTGAAGATGCATCACCTGGTGGTCTGGCCCTCTGAGCTTCCTCATTGGAGAAGATGGCAGGCTGTCTGGGGTATTTGGTCCCTGTTTGGCAATCCTGTTCCTCTTGGTTGTCCTTGGAATCCACTGGCACCACTGTGTCCTCCGCGGTGCTGAAATTGTACGTGTGTGTACACGGGTGCTGGTGGCTGTGATTGGGTGGGGACATACACAGGGGTTTGTTGCATCTGAAATTGGGGATAATACTGTTGTATCTGAGGCTGCTGAAATGGTGTAGGATCATATTGCAGTGCTTGTGGTGGGTTTTGCATTTGTTGATGTGGACACTCTCTGGACCAATGGTTTAGCTGACCACATATGTAACATCCTGCATTCCGACCTCTTCCTCTGCCTTTTCTTCTGTAACCCCCTCTGCCTCCTTGTTGGTTCTGCATCTGATTTTCCGGCACCATCTGTGTTTGCCTTGCCGCTTTCTTGTTTTTATTAGCTTCGGTATCTTTCTCAGCTATTTGTATCCTCAGAAGTCTAAGTCGTAGTGCTGTCATTTCTTCATCATCTTCCCTTCTTATTGCCTGGTATTTCATTTCGTGGTGAATGAGATATTGTCTCCATTCTTCAATGGGTCTAGTCTCTAATCCCACCACTTCTTCCAGGCTCGCCTGTACTGCTAGGGGAAGGGCTTTTATGACAGCGTTCTTCCACAACCTTTCAACTGATGGAGTAAGATCATGTTGTTCACCTGTGCAAGTCTCCCACACTTCTTCACATCTCTTCAAGAATGTATGCATGTCTTCCCCCGGCTCCTTGTTCAAGCTTGTGAGAGCATGTAAACTTCGTGTTGTCGGGTAGATGCGACGAATTGCAGCCCAAAAATTCGACCTGATGTGGTTGAATGGAGTGTCATCTGGGTCATGCGTGCAATTGGCCTCAGTATCTATTGCTTTTGCCTCAAAGCGTCCTTCAATCCGAGCAAGCAGGGCCCTCATATCCCCCAAGCACAGGTGATCTTGGGCTGTATATCTCTCCAGATCAGTCACCCACTTCTGACCTCCTTTTGTGAGTGGAGGCAGCTTTCCCACCAACGCTTCCATGTCCCTGTGAGTCCATGGTTGGTATTGCAATCCTCCTTCTCCAGCCGCTATCACCGGCAGCATGAGTCTTTTGCAGTTCTTGAATCTTCCAGCTTCAGTTTCGGTTGTGATGTCTGGAGAACCTTCGCCCTCTCTTGTCTTGAGTTGTGCTTCCATCCTTTTGCTGAGGTCTTCCATTCTACTGTGGAATTCCTCCTTCAGTTGGTTGATTTGACCAGATAGGAGTCTTACCTCACACTCCAGGTCTTTGACACGTGTGGCTGTGGGGGGGCCGTCCAACTCCAATACTCCTCCTAAAACACCAAGAGTTGGAGCTTGTATTGGAGGTTGAAAGAAACGGTATTCTTCTGTCATATAGGGAGGAGGCACATCTGTGTAGCTTGGATGGAGCTTTGAAGGTTGGATTACTGGAGCTTCTTCTGTCCTTTCTTTCTTATCTTCCTTTGCTGTGGGCTCTGCTCCTTGAGCCACATTCATCAGTCCTTGGCTGGCATATTTCAGATGTAATACCAGACTTGCAACCATACATTTTCTTTTTTCAGCTCTCTTCATAGCAATTTGTTCAGGTCTATACCAAGAGGGTCGTCCGGCTTTGATCCATGCTTTTTCCTGTTGTAGGTATTCAACTCTCTCATGTTCAACTACAGCTTTTCGATGGGCTCCCGTTGGTCCAGGTTGATCATCTGCTGGAATCAATCCTCTCGCTTGCCATTGTCCCCACAGTTTCTCTATGTGATTCCATGTCTTTTGTCTACGTTTTGGAACCGTTGTAGCATCTAATCTGGTTTTTACCCTTTCCTTGATGTCTGCAGTTGAGCCTGGCTTTACGTCTGGCTTCAACTTGGTGCCATTTGGTGACATGGTTCTTGAGTACTACGATAAAATTATTAAGTTATCAAAGATTCAGCACTAATCCTCCGACTAGTACCCTTGTATTCCTTATAAAAATATCCTATCTCTTCAGATTTTTTTTTTTTTTTTAAAGTTAAAGATTTTATGTATTTTTATTTTATTTATCTTTAAAAGTTAAAGATTTTATTTGTATTTTATTTTTTATTAAAAAGTTAAAGATTTTTATTTTATTTAAAAAATTCAATTTGCACAATGTTTGGATTTTTGAAATATCCAAATCTGGTATTTAATGTGTACCCTGAAGTGCATATAATTATGCAAATTTCGTGACTTGTGTTAGCTTCAATACATCTGTGTTTGAATATTCTAGAGTCCAGCCTGAAAGACTATTATGTAAGGTCTCTCTTATCTTAAAAATAGAAACCACATGTGTTCTTTTAATAACACTCAAGATTAGACTCCAGGATATTACTGCTGATGTTATTATTGATTACTCTGTTTACCTATCTGTGTAATCTCCAGCTTATACCACTAGGGGCAGCTGTTGTAAAATAACCTCTTTTTACAAGATGGTTATTTTCCTTAAAAAGTATCTTAAGAATGGGAAAAGAATTTCAATATGGTTAAACAATAGAGCACAAGACACGTCTGCAAACAAGAACACTGCAAAAAAATTGCCAAAACACGTTTGCCAGCATTAATCACTTCAAAAATGAGATTTGAGACTCCCCAATATTCCTCCTCTACAAATACTCAACTTTCAACGGAATTAATAACCTGTTTCAACAAACTGTACTATTTCCGAGATCCAACTGTGACAAGAAGTATGAGTTGTTCTTCACCAATTGGAAGTCAGAAAAATTCCTCATTGGAGTGAAACCAGCCAGCTTAGAACAAAGAAGGTGTAATTTGCATTTCACGAAATGGCGTTTGCCCTATTTCTGTTTTTACTACATGTGGTCTAGAACAAAGGAATTTGAAAATAGACCTCGTGGCTCACTAGAGAACAAAAGGAAAATCTGGTTTTTAGGAAATGCAAGAGAAAACAATACTGTATGGTTCACAAATAATCCTCTTTATCCTGCAGATATCCTCTTCTTAAAGTTAGGAACCCTACGATGTTAAGCCATAAACTTCTCCTTATCGTACTATTTGACTTTAAAAGCCTCTATTGTTTTATCTGTTCTTATTAAAACACGCCATCATGGGACAAATTAAGTGGCAAATCATACACAATCAGCAGAATATCTTCTATCAAACGCACTTACGTCGCATTACTGGTCGTAATCCATGCGCAATATCTGGTTGCAAATAGAACAGAATAAACACTGACTTAGCCTTCCACTCGCACTAATCAGACCTTTTCTTAAGGGTTTTTACATCATATTACCAGTCGGTAACTGGTCTGCTACGTTTTGTTCAAGTCTTCAAGTACTGTGTCTTTAAATCTTAAACCTCTGTTTAAATGAGCATCTATACTCTCACATTTATAGTTAAAAACTACCAACGTAACAAAAGACACATCTCTGAAGACTAACAAAACGCCTCCATGAAGTAATGTCTACACAAGTTAATGTTTAAAATAGAACACACACAAAATTAAAAGCATGCAGGGTTAAAAATAGAAGATGTTTTGAACTCACCTGGTTGTGAAAAAACAGCGCCACGTGTTTTTAAAAAGATAATTTTTTATCAATTTGGGTTGGTTTTAACATTACAATGAGGCAGTCTTTCTCAGGAGTACAACTTACCAGACAGACACACTCTCCTATTGTTTACTATGTAATCTAGTGAAGACTTTGAATAAACAGGTACTTCTTTACCTTTCAGCATGGGCCCCGAGTGTGTGTCTGCCGGTGGCTGAAACTCCTGTGAAAACTGCTGGTTCTCCCGGTTAGCGATATCACGTCTGGGTCACCAATTATTAGCTTATTCGCTATTAACGCGTTCCAGGAGAGAAGTTTAGGATAAATGAGACCAATGGAGTCTCTGTCTTAAGTTTCAAATGGTACTTTAATTCAAATGTGGCGCGGTAATATTACAAGCAGGCGGGCAGTTCAAAGGAGGGGAGGACACAGCTGTTGTCCTCCGAAGGGTAGGTGCAAGAGAGACAGTGCACATCACGTTCAACTCTTATATATCAGTTCTCGCTCCTCCCCCGCTGCCAGCTGGCTTTGTTGCTGTTCACTTCCGCTTGTTTCTTCAATGTCCGACATCACACTAAACAGAGGATCTTTGCTTTGTACATTCAACTCATGACTAAACACGCCTTTTCTCACACACACTCGCCTGCATCACTTTTTCATCTTATTTCAACGGCTGGTTCTGTTTATGTTCGGTCAAACATTGAGTTCAAGCTACCGTCAGTATTTCAGAGATAACTTCCGGGATAGTTTTTCAAAATAAACTTGTATTCATGTTTGGCCGGAAGTCTTTTCAAAATAAAAGCTTAACATACATTGTGCGCGAAAACTTGTTTTCTCAGTAAAAATCAACATTTAAACTGATGGCATGTCTAAACTAAATTATGCCATTAAAACATTGATTAAATTACTAACAATTTTCACAGCTCAGTGTCAGTAAATAGTGTGCGGTTAGTATTGGACTACAAGATAGATGCAAGCCTGTACAGGTAGTAGGAGTTATTAAAGCATAAATGAGGCGTGTGGCGCAGTGGATAGAGCCTTGGTGTTGGGATCAGGGCAGGTTCAAACCTCACTGCAGTCAGCATGTCATTGTGTCCCTGGTGATGTGTGTGTGTGTCTCTGTATTCCTGATGATACACTGAGAGAATGAGCTCATAGTGCTGCTGATCATCATAAGCTAAACAGTCTGTATATTGCATTACATTTGTATAATGTAAGCTTCGTTGTTACTTTGCCTGTGGGAATACGAAAAAAATAGTTAGATATACTGAATATTATTTGATCTATTCCACCACTTAATCCCAAATAATGTAGAGGTGTCTTGTAGGTGCCTTAAATACCCCCTTATTTTCTAGTGAGATGTATTTTTATGTTCATATAATAGTGATTTCAATGCCACCCCAAAATGAGCACTGGTTCCATCCTGGCCACCCCACTGAAACTGTCCTGGCTCCGCCACTGCGTTTATGGAGTGAGAGTGTGTTGGTGGAAGAGAGCTTGAAATTCGCCCAAAAAAATGTTTTTAACCTTTTAACCTTTAACCATTCCCAAACCCTACACTCCTTGGACATCATTTTCATGACATTTAAATTCTAACTTCTACTGGCCCACTTCAGTTGTGACGTTTAAACTCTAACCTCAACTGGCCCACTTCAGTTGTGACATTTCAATTCTAACTTCAACTGGCCCACTTCAGTTGTGACATTTCAATTCTAACCTCAACTGGCCCACTTCAGTTTTGACATTTCAATTCTAACCTCAACTGGCCCACTTCAGTTTTGACATTTAAATTCTAACTTCAAGTGGCCCACTTCAGTTGTGACATTTACATTCTAACCTCAACTGGCCCACTTCAGTTGTGACATTTAAAGTCTAACTTCAACTGGCCCACTTCAGTTGTGATATTTAAATTGTACCTTTTAAATTCTTCCGACAGAATTTAGAGGAATATGCTCATAAATGGTCGGTGATAAAAAACACATTAAAACTTTCATTCAACAATACATTCAAAACCAAAGTCAATTTGAGAGAACTTATCAAGGAAACCCCCGCTCTGGAGCTTTCTCCCTCTCAACCAGTGCTTTCATGCTGCACACAGGGACAGAAACCCAAAGACACACCTTCATACCCATATATGTGGGGAAAGGTCATGACCTCTGTTGTGCAGGACTGGACATGTCCAGACATAGGCCGTGTCTCAATTCAGGGGTTGCATCCTTCGAAGGGTGCATTCGTAGACCTCATACGTCACTTCCACAGAAAGAAGGCTGTCCCAATCCAAAAAAAAGACAAGACTCCTCCGAATGCGGCCCACAAATGCAGCCTTCTCTTCCCGGATTAGAAGGATACATCTGATGTATCCTCCGCGTATCCCAGGATGCAATGCGCGCAGGGGACGAACACTATAATTTACATTTGTTTACTATGTTCAATCTGAATTTACTTTAAAATGAAAACATCTATATTGATTCTGACTTGTCAACATGCAACTCACAGGTTTATCATTACTTTGAGGAAAAAGATTATTAATTTAACCCTTTTAGAAGATCTGGTCATTTGTTCTGGGAATGTCATTTTCGAGCCTGAAACCTGAAAAGCAGGCTTGGGGTTTAACAGTAAGGAAGGCTCTGGTTTATTTTGGGCCAAACCATTCTTCACTGGAGGGGGGGACTCCCTTATATATTTGTACTATTCCAAATTGACAGCAAATCAAGATTTCAGTTAGTACGATCCAAACAGGTTCAGACTTCCTCTCTATAAATCTGATTAAAAATATACCAAGTGTGAAACCCCGGGCTGAGGTTGAAGGAAGAGACGCAGTAAGTTCACACTCAACTTGTTCAGAAAATCTATCTGTGTGTAACATGTAATTATGATTTTGCTTAAGGGTTGCTTTAAGGGTTACTTTAATGTGTTTTAGTATTCCCTGCTACTTTAAACTTTTACTGTACTTCACTTCAGAGGTATATCTCCTCCTGTTTGGTGAAAATCATGAATCCTATCAGTATTGATAAATGGGAAGAAAAAAAAAATGTTGCAGTGCAAGGTCATGTAAGAGAAATCAAACAAAAAATGACATTTAAAACAACAACAGCATTAGCAACACAAACAGTCCCACATCTAGTGTTCGAAAAGGAGTGAGAAGAAGTATAACTTATTTAATCTCACCCCCTTGTCCCTAAATGATTTATTTATAATCTATAATCTGCAATAATTATCATTATTATTAATTATTATTGTTGTTATTATTATTATGAATCTGCTTTATCTGTTGATTGCACATATACATATACACACCTACATACTCACACATTTACACATACACTCAGTCAAACACCTTCCCCATCCCTGTATCTCGAGAAAATAATTTCTCTTGAACTGGTTAATGTCTGGACATCGCTTTAGCTCCACGTTCACACTGTTCCATAGTCTCACTCCACGTTCACACTGTTCCATAGTCTCACTCCACGTTCACACTGTTCCATAGTCTCACTCCA
>CALSBZ010046911.1:40562-71234 GCA_943591055.1 Gobionotothen gibberifrons | reverse complement strand
TTCCATAGTCTCACTCCACGTTCACACTGTTCCATAGTCTCACTCCAGAGGCTGAGATACAGAAAGTTCTTCTGGTTGAACGGACCCTATGCATTTCGAATTGAAATTGTCTCCTTGAACTATATCTCCCCACTCGTTGAGTGAATACTTTTTGGATGTTTCCTGGTAAAACGTTATTATTTGCCTTAAATATGATTTGTGCCATTTGGAATTCTACCAGGTCTGTACTTTTTTTTCAATTTTGACTGCAGGAATAATTGGTTAGTGTGATCAAGGTATTTGGCATTGTGAATGATGCATATGGCTTCTTTTTGTAGAATAGATACTGCATGTATATAACTTTTGTAGTTATTGCCCCAGATTTCAGCAAAGTAATTCAGATATGGTAAGACTAGTGAACAGTAGAGAATGAGAAGTGATTTCTGATCTAGAACTTGTTTTACTTTGTTTAGTATGGAAATGCTTCTTGACAGCTTTGATTGTACATGTTTTATGTGTAATTTCCAACTTATTGTGTCATCTATTATAACCCCAAGACATTTATTTTCATGGACTCTTTCAATTTCCACCCCATCTATTTTTATTTGCATTTGTGTTTTTGTTCTATGTTTACCGAACAGCATTAATTTTGTTTTATTCAAGTTTAATGATTGTTTATTTTTGTCAAACCATGTTTTTAATTTGTGCATTTCATTTTCCATGTTCTCCACTAGCTGTTCTAAATCCTCCCCAGAACAGAATATATTTGTATCATCAGCAAATAACACTAGCCTCAGTGCATTGGATACTCTGCAGATGTCATTGATGTACAGCAGGGCTCGGCAACCCCTGGCACGCATGCCACCAATGGCACACGGCACCGTAACCAGTGGCACACTAGGAATTAGTGGAATAAGTGTGCAAAAATAATTTTATTTAATTTTCAGATCCTGAACGAGACCGCCGGCAGAGCGCGTCTCCCCGTTACCTGTAGAAGGAAGCCATGCACGCAACGCAGTCCCGCTCTCTCCAGGCGACTTTCTGCCGCTTTCCTCCGTGGTGCAGTGCTGATCGTTTCACCACAGAGGAAAGCTCTTCACAAATTGCAGTACCCATAAGGAGCTGTACAAATGCCGCAGTTTTTGCGTGGCTTTGTCTTTAGCTGAAAGCCCAGTGGCGATCTGCTCATCTCTCATCGAAATATTATGCTACAACGGGGCGGGCTGGCCATCTGTGTGTTGAACTTTCCTGTCGGCTCCCAGACCGTAGTCGAGGAAACAGGGGGGATGACTCTCTGTCGTCTCCCAGGGCAGGAGCAACAAGCTTCAGGTTCAATAACTCACTTTAGCTTCAATGACTGGAGAGAGGCGAGCTCTTCTTGGGGGCCGTTGCATTTGTTTAGTTGTTCTTCTGTTTCACAAAATACATCACAGACCTCTGTTTTTCTGCTGCCTCGTTTCACTTCCAGAAACATACACACGCTCGCTCACTCTCGCTCTACCATCCACACATGCACACGCCACACCCCCCTCTCTCTCTCTCTCTCTTAAAGGGACAGCGATCTCATCTCACTCTGCATGACCCTAATATCATAACATGTGTGTTCTGGTGAATCACAGAACGGACGATCGTCCTTATTATTATTATGCCGTTTAAACCAATTATTTAAATGTGTTGCGCTTACACGTCCACTCATTGCTTCCCCGCAGCGAGGCTCCTCCCACCCTCCTGTTGATATAATTCACGATCGTCTGCACGCTGATAACATTTTTTTTTTTGTAATGGCACCATATCAAAAAGGTTGCCAACCCCTGATGTACAGTATAAACAATTTAGGACCCAACACTGATCCCTGGGGGACACCACAAGCAATGTCCAAACATGAAGAACAGTCATTTCCCAACTTCACATACTGCTGTCTATTGCTTAAATAGTTTTTAATCCAGTCTAAAACTATACCCCTGATACCATACCTTTTTAATTTATATACTAGGATGTCATGGTTGATTGTGTCAAAAGCTTTTTAAAATATCTATACAAATCCCTACTGCATATTTGTTGTGTTCAAGGGCATCTGTGATATCCTCAATTGATTCCATAATTGCCAGTGATGTTGATCTGTTTGATCTGAATCCGTATTGACTGTCCGTGATTAATTTGTGCTTTTCTATGAATGCGTCCAGTCTGTTGTTGAATACTTTTTCTAGTTTTTTGAAAATTGGGAAAAAGCACCACTTCACGAACTACAGAGCTATCTCTTTACTTCCCCAATTTTGTATACAGGTATGACTTTAGCTATTTTCATTTTGTTTGGACAAGTACCGGTTTGGAATGACAGGTTACAGATGTACGTTAATGGTTTAGAAATCCCCCCAATCACCATTTTTACTAATGTAATATCAATGTCATTATAATCAGTAGACTTTTTATTTTTACATTTTTTAACAATATCTATCTCTCTTTCATCAAATGGTTTAATGAACATTGAGCAGGGATTTCTCTCCAATACATCGTCTTGATGTTTCCTAGTTGTCCCTCGATCAGGGATTTTTCCCGCCAAATCGGGTCCAGCATTCACAAAGAATTGATTGAAGTTGTTAGCTACATTATTTATATTATACTTTTCATTATTCTTATCAGTAAAATACTCAGGATGGCCTTTTTGTTTAGACGTATTTCTTACAATACTGTTAAGTATATCCCATATTCCTTTAATATTGCTTTTGTTTGTATCTATTAATTCCTTATAATAGTCTTTCTCGCTTGTTCTTATAATATTAGTCAACTTATTTTTATATTTTTTATATCCTCTGCACTTTGAGTTCTTTGTTTAATGAAGTCCCTATATAGTGTGTTTTTCTTTTTGCAGGCATTTTGTAATCCCTTTGTGATCCATGGACAATGAATATATTTTTGTTTTCTGCTGTATTCTTTAATTGGGCAGTTTTTGTCATATAATGACCTCAATATCCTTAGAAAGGTTTCATAAGCAGTATCGATGTCTCTTTCTTGGTAGAGTGTGTCCCAATTCTGTTCCAGCAATTCATTTTTCAGTGCGTTGATGGATTCCTCTGATCGCATCCGTCTGTATCCTTTTTCTTTGTCTGGCTTGTTTTTCCTGTAGTTGCTATCATAGACTGTGAACACTGGCAAGTGATCACTGATATCATTGATTAATAACCCACTTGCTGTGTGGTTTTCAATGTCATTGTTAAATATATTATCTATTAGGGTGGCACAATGGGATGTCACTCTACTGGGTCTACTTATTTTCGGAAATAGGCTCAGACTATACATTGTATTGATAAATTCATCAGTAGTTTTGTGCTTGTTAGGATTAAGCAGGTTAATATTAAAATCTCCACATATGAAGATAGCTTTGTTATTTATTTTAGAAAACATGCCCTCCATCCAGTCTGTGAAAGTGTCAATGCTAGACCCTGGCGTCCTATATATACAGCTAATTATGACATTTTTATTATTTTCCTTGTAGATTTCAATTGTTATACTTGTCATACTGTCCACCACACTAAAGTGCAGAGTTGTATCCACATAGATAGCAACTCCTCCTCCTCCCTTATTTGGTCCATTTTTGTATCTGAGCTCATCCATCCAGCTCAAAGTCTATGTCCTTTTCGTTGTTGATCCATGTTTCAGAAATAGCAATTATGTTGAATGGATTAGTAAATGTATGTACATATTCTCTGATGTTGTTAAAGTTTGCATACAGGCTTCTGCTATTAAAATGGATGATTGATAATTTGCCATTTGATTCGATGTTCTGGTTGTATTGTTCATCAGTGTAGTTCAATCAGGAGAGTTTTGATATAATAATACATATTTAATGTGCAGATACACAAATGAATGTGACAGTAGTTTTGGCGATTAGGCCCCGTTGTGCAAGAAGTATCATTCGGGAGGGTAGAACCGATCCGATGAAAACCCCCCGGGGTCTAGACACTGGTGGTGGTGAATGGATAGTTGGGTCGGTCTGAGGAGGAGTGGTTTAGCTTGACCCTGGATTCGGAGGGACGGAAGGTCAAAAGGGGTGGAGGAGGGTTGCGTTGAGTCACCTGAAATGACAGCTGTCAGAGGGGAAAGAGCAGAGTTTAAAGGGTTTGACGCCACGCTAAAATAGGCTCTTGGGAATAGAGCAAAGTGGTTGGCTAAGCTGAAGAGTGACGCCCCCGGTCACTTATTGAGAGGAGAGAGAGTAGAAACATGGAGATAGAAATACATGAATGAGTAAAGACGGTCTTCCTGGTTGAACTTGCGCTGAGCTTCATTTCAATCAGGAGAGACGGTTTTGATATATTTATCAAATATTTAATGCGCAGATACACAAATGAATGTGACAGTAGTTTTGGCGATTAGGCCCCGTTGTGCAGGAAGTATCATTCGGGAGGGTAGAACCGATCCGATGAAGACCCCCCAAAACAAATAGTATTGTGGAATGAAATTTACGAGTTTCTTATCATAAGGCTGGATGCAGAGATCTATGGGATATGAATGAGAGATATACGGAGGGAGAGAAGACGAGTTAATGCATAGCATAGAATAAAGAGTGAAGTTACTCAGAGGGAGTGGACCTTCAGCTCATTAGAGCAGAACGATGACACATGTATTAGGGCCTGGCTCGACACAGAGCCAGGCCCTGGTCAGGGATAAAGCATGAGACACATGAACGTATAAGATGGCTGAGATGCGTGGAAAGCATGTGGGGTTGTAGCAGGGGAAGGAGACTCGGAATGTATAGGGCTTGGAGTGCATGGAATGCATGTGGTGTTTTACAGGGGCTGGTGACATGAGTATAATCGGCTAAGAGAGCATGAAAGCACGGGAGTTAACGTGAATGGGCTGGGGCGTACTATGATGCATGGATGATCATATCCTGACTTGACACGAAGCCCAGATCCTTCCGGTCTAATGCATGGGGTTGTAGCAGGGGAAGAAGACTCAGAATATGAATATGAGTAGAGTGCATGGAATGCACCAGGGGTTTTAGCAGGGGATGGTGACATCAACTTTCAAGTTTAGGCAGGAGTCAATCAAACAAACCAAATCACAACTTGACAGTTTTCACTATAAGTAAAAAATCATTATTGGACGGACACTATAATTTACAGTTTTTCACTATGTTCAATCTGAATTTTCTTTAAAATGAAAAACATCTATATTGATTCTGACTTTTCTACATCCAACTCACAGGTTTATCATTACTTTGAGAGAAAATATTATTAATTTAACCCTTTTAGAAGGGAAGATACGGTCATTTGTTCTGGGAATGTCATTTTCAAGCCTGAAACATGAAAAACAGGCTTGGGGTCTAACAGGTTAAATGCTCATGAGGATGATGATTAAAAATCGTTTGTTTGCTTGGTCACGGAAAACCCAGAATAATCGGAGGCTGAGCAGATTAAAAAATGTGAAACTGCATAGTTTCAGTATGATTATTATCCACAGTAATCTGGATAGGTTCTGTGCAGTGGGTTACTCTAAACAACAAACGTCCGTCTAAAGCACTGGCGTTAATGGGACGAGATAGAGGAACAGTCTTTATACGAAGCTGTTTGACTATACCCCAATCCATAAGACTCTCGTCAGCTCCTCAGTCAATTAGCACCCCTTGGTCAATGACCTGATCATTAATAAAAATGTTTACCTTTGTAACTGGTCGAGGAGGAAAGTCTGTGGGAAGCTTGCTCACCAGCGCCCTCCTCTTGGCTGGTAAGCTTGGTCTTTTCCCGGACATGAAGCATGTTGGTGACCCGGCTGGCCACAGTAGAAGCAACACCTTTCTCGTAACCGGCGTTGTCGCTCCTCCACGGAAATCTTGGTCCTTCCCAACTGCATGGGCTCATCTGCAACAGACGGAGGTGCTGTCCTCCAACGAACCGAATCCGCTGGCTGGAAAACCTCCTCTGGTGGAACGGCTCGCTGAGAAAAGCCCTGGAAACTGGGATGTCCGTCACGGTTGCGTTGACGTTCTCTCTCTCTTTCCCGAAGTCGGTTGTCGATCCGGATGGAAACGGCGATGAGAGACTCCAGGTCCCATGGTACCTCCAGAGGAGCCAGCTGGTCCTTGATTGGATCTGACAGCCCCGTCAGAAAAGCGTTGCGAAGAGCCGGAACATTCCACCCGCTGTCCGCTGCCGCCGTACGAAACACGATAACATAATCCACTACCTGGCGATTGTGCTGGTGCATCTGAAGTAGCCTTCGGCTAGCTTCTGTAGCAGGTGATGAGTGATCAAAAATACAACTCATAGTGTCTATAAAGTCGGTTAATGAGTAACATAGTTCAGTGGACCATTCTGCAGTAGCCCAGGCTGCAGCTCTTCCCGTTAAATGGGACACAATTACCGCCACCTTACCATGGTCTGATCAAAAAGCCCCTGGGTCGTGCTGGAAATGCAGATCGCACTGTACCAGGAAAGCTCTGCAATTTATGGAATCTCCGGAGAACCTTTCCGGAAGAGCCAGCCGTAGTGAGGAGGAAACAGCCTGGCTCGGGTTGACAGCGTCAACAGGTTCCGCGACATGAAAGCAGTCAGCTGTGACTGATGTCATCGGCGGAGCAGTCTGAAGGTGAGTGATGAACTGCTGCATCTGATCCGTCAGCTGTCGTATCTGTGCAGAGACGGATACTTGGAGCTCGGCCTGGTTTCCTACCAGTTCCTTCACTCCTCGGCTGATTAATTCCAGCTGTTCCTGGTGATGGAAAATTCTTACGCCTTGGGCTGATAGGGTGGCGTGAAGAGTTTTTGGGTCGGCTGAGTCCATTGTGGTCAGTTCGTTCTGTTAAGAACTTGGTTACACAAGGGAATAAGGACTCAAATGCACGACCCGGGAGCCAGAGGTAAAGTATAATTAATATAATTTATTTGCCAAAAAACACTCTTAATAGAGGCGACAAAAAAGGCTCAACATAAATCGTTCACAACGTGAGGACAGAAACTTACGACAGACTTTCAGGAGCGTAATTTAAGCAAGTGACAAGATTAGCAATTGTGGATGAGCAGAGTTCTGGCATGAGGAAAGGACAAGACGAACTGACAACAAACTGACAAAAAAAGATAAACAGGGGAATATAAACAGGAGATAACTGGGCACAGGTGAAAACAATCAGGGGCGGGGCCGATCAGCGCGGGAGAACACATTAGGAAAGGGAGTCAAGAGAGGCTTCTCAATACTCAAATTTCCCCTCCTCAACTCCTCGGTCCTCCGCTAGTGACCCGGAAATGAATTTCAGCGCGCCATTTTGAAGGACATCTCATTTCTCTAAATGCACACCGAGGACCGAGGATCGAGCGTCGAGGAGGCTCTCTGGAGGAGCTATAACCGAGGATACACTGATGGGTCCTCCACAGCTCCTCCACGGATTCATTTCCGGGAACGGTGGAGGCGTGACGCACGGCCGGACTTATCTCAGCCAATCACAGCTCTGCATGCATCCCCTGGATATTATTTTAGAAACTGCTTTCATCGCGTTGCGATGTTTCCAGAGAGAACAGCTGTGAGGTCCGTGCATAAAGCAGAGCAGTGTGTATAATATATATCACTCAGTGTAACAGGCCTACTCTCTTTATTTGCTTTAGTTTAGTAGATAACTACAAACAAAGAGTCGATATTTTTCTAAGACAATTTAGTGCTTCACATAATAAAATACACAACGGCTGTAGCCTGATTATGCTTTAGGAGCTGTGCGTGTGTGTGGTACAGTGTGTAGGTGTGTGTTGTACAGTGCGTAGGTGTGTGTGGTACAGTGTGTAGGTGTGTGTGTGGTACAGTGTGTAAGTGTGTGTGTGGTACAGTGTGTAGGTGTGTGTTGTACAGTGTGTAGGTGTGTGTGTGGTACAGTGTGTAGGTGTGTGTGTTGTACAGTGCGTAGATGCGGCGGACAGACGGGTCTCAGTTGGTTTGGTGTCCTCTGCTTACTTTTAATACTTGTAAATACAACTTTTGGCCCGTAATTTCGATTCCCCATTTCAGCGACCAGAGAGAGGGGGGGGGGGGGGATATATCCAGTCTCTGATTGTGTTATGTTATTATGAGAGTGCTCTCATACTTTAAATGGTATATATGTATATAAATATATTTGTGTGTGTCTGTCCGCATCTGTAGCCTGTTATTGTCTCATTATACCGCACTGTGAATGAATTAAAGTAAATATATAAGTCGTCATGAACACATCTGTCCATCAGACAGAGGGCTGCTGTGCCTCCTGTCATCATTAATGGACGTCTCTTTAAAATGACCGCTCAGAGGAGAGGAGTTCTCATTTCTCTAACTGCCTGCTGCTTCCCCTCCTCTCTCCTCGGCTCCTCTGCTCGCATCTCCTGTGGGCGGGACTAAGTCTCGAGGATAGGAGTCGAGGAGGGGAGTCGAGGAGGGGACATTTAAGAATTGAGAAGCCTCTAAGGAACCTGAAATGAGACATGACAAATGAGTGGCAACACAAAACAGGAAGTGAAAGACAATACAAGAATAACAACATGAAACATGACTGACTAACACTTTTGGCGGTGCACAACATGCATGTATTTTCTGTGCAAAAATACTGTAAATATTATACAGTACATTTACTTAAAAAGAATGAAACAAATGTTATTTGTTGTTATTGTCAAAATACTTGTTGTTAATTTATAGTTAATATCTGTAATTTTAAAGAATTTTGCAAGTTATTTAAAAAAACATGATAATTACTCTAAAAATGTACAGTTATTTCCTGTAAAATTAGGATCTTTTTTTACAGTGTATTAAATACATGTAGTGGAGTAAGAGTACACCATTTACCTCTGAACTGTAGTGGAGTAGAAGTACAAGTACCTCAAAGTTGTTCTTATGTAAAGTACTTGAATACATGTACTTAGTTACCTCCCACCTCCTCCTGTTTGTGCTGCAGATGGACCTGAAGGACTTGGAGACGAAGTGGAGGACGGTGCTGTACAACATCCTGGAGGAGCTGACGGAGGAACAATTTCCAAAACTTATGTTTAACCTGGAGAAGATCCCTCAGGGGAAGAGGGAGGGGAAGCAACCTACCAGCGCAGCACGGACGCAAGAGAAAACCAGCCTCATCATCCAGTACTACGGCACCAAGAAATCCATCAAACTCATCGATGACCTGATGGAGAAGCTGCCCAGGCGGGATGCCGCCGTGCAGCAGCCGCTCCAAGAGATCAAGGACGAGCTGGAGAAATTCCTGGAGAAAAAAAAAGGTCAGAAATAACAAGAAAAATAAATACATGTAAGGGATAAGTCTTCATTATGCCCGGGCTAGCATGGGATGTTCCCGGCATATGTACAGCAAGTCTACGCCATTGACATGTTTTGGCAACCACATGTACAAGTCCCTGTCCCAGGCTGTACACATTTGACCAGAGTGGTCTATGCACCCAGTAGGTTCCCAGGACTACCAGCATGGATGAATGAATTTAAAAAGTGCCTGCGACATTTGAAACAAATGTACCCTTGCTTCAGAGACTATTCCTGGGTGTAAATGTTGTCTCATCCACCCTGGGTCTCCTGGGTCTCCTGGAACTGTGTAATAATCAGAGTTCTTTTTCAATGTCAAGCACTCTCACAGGCTAGACTCAGCACCTGTGTCAGCCAGGGTGTCTGCCTGCACACATAGGTGGTGATGCTGCAGTGATTCTGCTGTTTTTCCTGTAATTAAAACAGTTTGACTGGTTTTTCACTCATTCCCCTGGGATTCAAGCACCTTTCCAGGCCGAATTTCAGAACTATTCCTGGGTGACCAAGTAGCCTTTATGGCCCTGGGTGTGTCCTGATAAAATGAGCCTAATCGCATTAAGGATTGTGCATTTTTTCCTTCCGTACACTTCACCTATACTAAGCTATGGTGAAATGTACGGAAATCTGTCCATATGCCTATTAGTTAGTACAGGTGAAATGTACGCTCCTTTTAAAACAGTTTGACTGACATGTAACACTCATTTACCCATGATTCCAGCATTAGTATCACCCTGGGAGTCTGTGTGAGTGAGAGAGCAGTGATTCTGCAGTGATACTGCTGTTTTTCCTGTAATTAAAACAGTTTGACTGGTTTTTCACTCATTCCCCCGGGATTCAAGCACCGTTCCAGGCCGAATTTCAGGAACTATTCCTGGGTGACCAAGTAGCCTTTATGCCCCTGGATGTGTCCTGAGAAAATGAGCCTGCTAGCAGGAGGGATTTTGAATTTTTGTTATCTGTATACTGGAAGTGGGACACTGTAATGACTTTCTGTTCACGTAACTTTCAAAGTCGAAATACGGTAGTTTTGGATGAATGGCTATTTTTGTCACTTTTCGTCCGAATTTCAGACTTTTTCCTGGGTAGGCAAGTAGCCTGCATGCCCCTGGATGTGTGCAGAGAAAATGAGCCGAATCGCAGTAGGGATTGGGCATTTTTTCCTTCCGTACATATGGCCTATACTGAGCTATGGTGAAATGGACGGAAATCCGTCCATATGCCTATTAGTTAGTACAGGTGAAATGTACGCATCATTTTTCGTCACTTTCCATCCGAATTTCAGAACTATTCCTGGGTAGGAATGTAGCCTGCATGCCCCTGGATGTTTGCAGAAAAAATTTGCCTAATCAAAGCAGGTTTTGTACATTTTTTCCAATTTTTAATTTTTAAAAAAAATCAGCCTAAGTACCAACGGGAGAAGGGGAACTCAAAAGTCAAATCTTTGGCGCTTTTTGGTGAAGCCCCGGACCTTTTTCCACTTCTCCGTCAAAAGTTTTGTCGGAGAAGGGATAATATTTTTCCCTTTCTCTGATGAAAAAATTCATTCATCCATTTCAGACTACTGTCTGCACGATTTCAAAAACCCGGTTTTTGGAGGCACTAAGTGACCTCTGGAGGAATGCAAGGGGAGTTGACAGGGGACTTTACCCAGGTTATGGGGCACTATTATGGGATAAATTTTAACCATTTTGACCCTTTTTTATGGTTCTCCAAAAAGTTAAGTCTGACTTTTGTGCCTCTGGAGGAATGCAAGGGGAGTTGCCAGGGGACTCTACCCGGGTTATGAGGCACCTTTTTCGGATACTTTTTTTCCATTTTCACCCCTCTTCCCTGGTTCTTTTTATTTTTTATATTTTTTCAGTTTTGGCCCGTTTTCCCGGTTCTTTCTCAAGGGGGTACTGCCCGGTCCCGGGTGCCCCCCCACGGCCTGTGTGCAGCCGTTCACCCCCCCCCAATCATCCATATTTCTACCATTTCTGCTGCCTTCTCTACTCACTGATCGAATGGCAAACGTGACCCGCCATTGGAGGGCCTCCGCCGGCCTGGGTTACTGTGCACGGTGCCTGAGCTCTGGCGGTCGGTTCCTCCGAACTGCGGGTTCGACTCTGATGGCCGGGAGGGTGCGCTGCGTGGGTGTACATTCAAATTCAAATTCAAAAGCTTTTATTGTCATTGTACAGAATACAACGAGATTTATAGTCACTGCTCCAGCGAGTGCTTTAAAAACAGACATATTAAAACACAGATTAAAAGGTCTGACAGTTTCGACCAGCAAGTAGTGCACACAGCTTCGGATGGTCATGTAGAAGACCAGGATTAATAAATATATAAATAAATGAATAAAATAGAATTTGATAAAATATATATGATAAATATTACAGTGTATACATAGAGACAGATCATGATTATTGCACAGTGGGGATATGGGGAGTTATTTTTGTGTGTTTAATGTAAAACCCTGCATGTCTCTTCCCTCCCGGGCCGACCGATATGAAGCGTGACCAAGACGAACCGTCTGACTCAGGGGTCCCTCCACGGGTCCCGCAGCGGGGTGGAGGTTCCAGGCTGGAACCTCCCCACCTCCGCCGCGGTGCGCCCGGCAAACACTGTTGTTTCTCGAACCCTCCACTGTTGCATAGCGGCCTTCGTCGGCTGCGGCATTCAGCAATTGGCCTTGTACCAGGCCCGGTTCGATTCCGGAGAGGGAGAAACGGCTACCACATCCAAGGAAGGCATATGAAGCGTGACCAAGACGAACAGGTTTGAGGGTAGTGCCCCTGGTCCTCCTGCTCTCCGTTGGCGCAAACTCCTTTTTTCCTGCCCGGCGGATGTCGTTTGGGGAGAGAGGGGGTGCCAGCGGAGTTTAGATGTGGTCCGAGGCTCACCTCCAACACCGCAGCGAAACACCAGAGAAAGTGGAAGCTGTGAGCCTCTCTCTGCACATACTCGGTGCTCGTGGGGGAGAGCCACATTCACATCAAGCCAAGTGGTGGGTTTGAGTCGAGTTCAGTCTACTGTTGCCAATGACTGAACAAACTAATAGAGAGAGCAGATGAAAAGATACCCAGCTCTCCACCGTTTCAAACGGTTCGCAATGGGAATTTGCGGATCACCTCGGCTCGGACTTTTACAAAATGTTGGGGGGGGTTTGAGGAGAGGGCTGTGGCTTCTTCGGCGGCTTCTGCTTCTCCCTTTTCTCCCTCCCATCTACTCACTCGGGACTGCTGTAAAAGGCAGGTGCACGGGTGACCCACTTCCACTGACTCTGAGCCTGGCTCCCGAGCGGCATGTTCTCCCCGGCAGTCCACCAGCAGATGAAAAACACCCACCTCTCCGCCTCTTCCGAGGGACGAGGGAACCGCGCGGGGGGGTCTGCTGGAGGCTCCTGCCGGGTGCTCCGTGCTGCGTTTAAGCAGGACTTGGATCGAAAAACTCTGGTGCGGCGGCCTCGCCCTGGCCGTCCACCTCCGGGTACCTGACTCCTCTCCCTCCTCCGGGGGCAGGTGCGAGGGGTTCAATGCCTCCTCCCCCGCTGCGGCGAGAGCCGGAGCGGGATGTAGCGCCCGGATACACTCTGGCTCGTATACATTTTGGACGTCCGGTGCGGTTACGTGGGCCCCTGGTCCTCCCTTCCTCTCCGTTGGCGCAAACTCCCTCTTTCCTCCTCTCACGTCCGGGCCTTCGGGTCGGGACGTGGGGCGCCCCGTCCTGCTCGCCTCTGTGCGTGCGCGGCTGCCGGTGGACTTTCAGTCTCCGCGCTGCCCGCGTTCCGCCTGGCTTGCCTCGGCGGGTGTCGTATGGGGAAAGAGGGGGTGCCAGCGGAGGTGTGGTCCGAGGCTCACCTCCAACGCCGCAGCGGAGCACCAGACTCAGGGGAAGCTGAGAGCCTCTCTCCGCAAGCCCCTCTGTGCTCGTTGGAGAGCCCGTAATTTTGGCTCGGATTCAATGGTTAATTGCTCGATCCTGTCAGCAATAACCGTGGAGGTGGGACCATTTCTGGTAACCCAAGTCCTCCCCTGGTCCGTGTACCGTGAATGTGATATACATCAAATATGTATGCATGTTCAATGGATTAAACGAACCCAATGTTTCATCCATGCAGGCGTATGATGGCGTACGACTGCCCCTTCTGCTTCAAGTCCTACCTCGCCCTGAGCAAACATCTGCGAAGGAATCACGCGGTTTGCAATGTAGTTGAAAGGAAAATTCTACTGTTGATGGCCAGTGGAAGAACAAACATCAGGCGCCATCCCTGCATCATTTCAGGATGCGAATTCATCGGGACAAGGCTTGACCGGCACATGGAGAGAGACCATGTTGAGCTGTCCCAGGAGGAGATACATCTTGCTGTTAAACAGGTCAAGAGGAAAGTGGCTATGAAGGAACTTAATGAACTCAGATTGACACACCCAACGATAGGAATGATTTCCTCTTAGGATGTTGATTACGAAGAGGAGGGGGGTATCCTGGAGCAACCTCCCCCCTTGTCCCCGGAAGAAGAAGCGTGCAACAACCGTGATTTTATTGCATTGAGGATGGAGGCAAATAAAATGAGGGCTCAGAGGGACTCATATGCGGCCGAGGTCAAATCCCTGCGCTGCAAGCTCCAGAAGGTGCTCAAACCAAAGCGACGGAGGGGCCATTATGGGTTCGATGTAGGGGACGGGGAGGAACAAGAACCACAAGAAGAACGTGTGTTTCTAAATAAGCGACCCCAAACAGAGTCCAATAAAGGGCAACCATACGTCCCTCCTGCAGCGGCTCCCCCATTCCCTCTCAGTCTTCCCCTCCCATAAATTCCCCCTGGTCTAGCGGCTGTGGCCGGGGGAATATAATGCGGGACATCAGGTTCCCTGGCATCATAGAGGATTATCTGGAAGTCTACAGGGAGCATTGTGAGGGCATCGTCCCAACAGTACGGCTCCATGAGAATTCAGTCTCGAAGGTCAGCAGGATCAAGTCATTCCTCAGTTTCATGGCACACGGGAGCAAGCGTCTCTCTGATTGGCTATTCCTAAAGGACGTGAAGAGGATACGTGCCTGGTCCCGAACCCTGGTAAAGTCCAGTTTAAAGGTCACAACCGCTGACTTCTATATAAAGAACATCTCTCACTTTGTTAAATACATGGTGGCGACACCATGTAAGGGGAGCAAGCTGAGCCGTGTTCACATGGAATGGATACAGCGGGAAATTCGTGCAATCCTGAAGTCCCTGAGGGGACCTGTGAATGTCCACCAGATGCAAGTCAAGCGAGTAAAAATGTCAGGTCTTCCGAGCCAGACTGACATCATCAAATGTTTGACTGCGGCTGACACTAGGATCCCCCAGCTCCTGGACGAGATGGCCAGAAAGCTGACCAATGAAACCCGTCTGTTGCTCTATGGATACTTGACGCTTGACTGGAGTTGTATCTATGGGCACCGTCCGGGCTTAAACTCAAACATGACGAACTTCGAGGTCCGAAAGGCGGGGGGAAAAGGCACTGCCTCATCCATGTGAGCAACCACAAGACAGTAGATGCGTTTGGGGAAGCGCAGCTGTACCTCACGGTAAAAGAGTTTGGCTGGATGACAAGGTGGCTGGACATCAAGCAGACGCTGAACTGCACCCAGAACCGTTATTTTCTCTTTACAACTGGGAAAAATCCGACGAGGAATCTTGCTCTCTACCTGAGGTTGGCATGGACTGATGTTGGGCTATCAGGTTCCATCAACTTCACCGACCTCCGCACAGTCCATGCGGACAATGCGAAGCGGTTCCAGGATCTAGGCAACCGCAAAAGAGTCAGTGACTTCATGTGTCATAACACCGCAACTGCGGACACATTTTATGCCAAAAATCCTTCTTTAAAGGAGGCTGCGAACATACGGCAACTCTTTGCAGATTCACTGCAAGCCGCTGCTGCTTCAGAAGCAGAAGCGGGAACTGGAGATGCCAGCGACTCCAGCTCTGCAGGCGACCAAAGCCCAATTCGATACCAAGACACCTCCGATGCCCCGTCAGAATCGTCAGACGAAGATTTCCCCTTAAAGTTGGACGCTTGGAGAAGAGCAAGGGCCAAAAACAGTCCCTCTTATGAGAGAGTGCGTTGCATGGTCCAAATCACTCCCCTTGTGCTGAGGGATGGAGCGTACGGAGGTACATCCGGAAAGACGACAGACTATCTGTCCGCCTGAGATGATAGAGTGCTAGAGTTGGAACAGATCCACCAGGTTCAAATCACTCCCCATGTACGGCGGCAGCGCCCGGAGGTACAGCCAGGTAGCCGACAGACTTTCTGGCCGCTCAGATGAGAAGGTGCTAGAGTTGGAACAAACGTTTAAATAACTCTTACCACCGGACGCCAGACAGACGCCAGACAGACGCCAGACAGTCGCATTTTCTTTGCTTTCTTCGTCTTTTCAATCTGTCCTCATCCTTTCTGCTTCAAACATACGTGGACGTACTCAAGAAGGACGCAGGAGCCCAACGTACCGAGGACGACCAAGAGAGATCTACGAGATCAGCGAGATCAGCCTAACGCTGTGCCAACTCTGGCACTTTCCCATAAACTCCTGTCCCATCCGGTTGCTACGCGCTTCTCCCTGCGCAAAGTGTTCGCTGCAAGGGGTGCCCGTTCCATGGTACCCCCCAGCAGTGTTGTTAATTTAAATGTAAATGTGTAAATGTGTAAATATATAAATAAACATTTTTTAGCCCCCTGTAGGATTCCCAGGGCCACCAGCATGGATGCTTTCCTTCAGCACCTCCATGCGCACCGCGAGGGCCAGGGGACCCACACTTAAGCACACCACCTCGGACAAAACCCCCATGTGAATGACTGTCAGACAAGCGTGCCCCTGGTCACCTAACACTCTGAAAAGTGTCTGACTGTCTGACTGTCTGGTAGTCAATAGTCCGCAATTGTATGCTGATGGGCGGACTAGAAAGCACCGCAAAATTCACCCCCTGAAGGGTAACCAGGGCCATGAGAAAATCCTCCAGAGGAGGGGGGTGTTGTGGTCCTGTGAAGGACGAATAAGGATGCTGATTGGCGGACTAGAAAGCACCGCAAAATTCACCCCCTTAGGGGTTACCAGGGGCACGAGGTTCTTGAGGGTGTAATCCTCTGGGTTTAGTCCGTGGGGGAGTGCTTAAGTCCGGGGGCCCGGGGACTCACGGTGTGCAAGGTTATGGAAGTCCCACTGTTGCAGGAGGTAATTAGGCCGTCCTTTGGGGCTCTGAAAACGGCCATATAAAGGTGGTTTTCGTGGTCTCTCTCCTGGAGGTGTGAAATAATCAGAGTGGCACAGTTAGGGAGACCTGCTGGAGGTAATTAGTCCGCCCTTTGGGGCTCCTTAACCGGCCACATGGAGGTGGTTTTCGTGGTGTCTCTCCTGGAGGTGTGAGTTAAGATGTTGCCCCATGTGATGGGACCATCTTGGAGGTCTGTAGTCCGGGTTTTGGTGCTCTTTGAGGGGCCAGAAAGAGTGGCGGGCGGTCCTGGGCACTCTGAAATAATCAGTCCCCTGTTGCTGGAGCAACTTCTGCGGTACTTTGAGGCTCCTTAACCGGCCACATGGAGGTGTTTTTCGTGGTGTCTCTCCTGGAGGTGTGAGATAACCTCCATCCCCATGTGATGGGAACATCTTGGAGGTCTGTAGTCCGGGTTTTGGTGCTCTGAATACGGTCAGAATACTGGCGGATGGTCTTGTGGACTAATCAGAGTCCCCGGGAGCTCTCCATGGTTCTGGAGAGGCATTTTCGGGATTCTCTCTGCACTGTTCCCCCTATAAATGAATTTAAACAATGCCTGCGACCTTTGCAAATAATATACCCCTGTTTGGAAGACTATTTCCGGCTATACATGTCATCTTATCACCCTGGAATGTATTTAATGGTCTCTGTCTATGACTCGTCCTTTAATGCATGAAAAGGTGTCCATGGCACCGCCTGGACAAGGGTGTCCGAGACATTGACTGGAACAATGTTTCCCTGGCACCGCCTGGAAAAGTTTGTCCAAGGCACCACCTGGAAAGAATTGTATGCATTTTTGTACATAATGTGTACAGACTACCCCTAGGTATGTAGAAATAAATCCTGTTCAGCGTGTCCTTCTCGAAACGTTTTAAATAATTATTTATTTAAATAACTATTTATTTAAATAACTTATAAGACAGAAAACAGAACCAGAGCAGACCCCTGGAAAACACTGTTAAACATACATTGCATTTTGTATATGATATATATGAAACACATAATGCTTCCGTTCACATATCAGTACACATTTCCATACACATTTAGACATGTTTCCGTACGTGTTTTCCTAACATGTTCCTGAACACATTTTGTACACAATTTCTGTACACGTTATGCTTCTGTACCAGTTTCCGTACCGGATTCCGTACACGTTTTCTAAACATGTTTCAGTACACATTTTCGTACACGTTTCCGTACACGTAAACCCGCGAGAGAGAAAGAGTTTGAGCTCCATCCTGTTTCAGAGAGAAATCTTGATGTGGTTTGGAACATGATATGGAGTTTAATCACGGCAGCATTTAGCTGAGTTTCTGCTGGTAGACAGCCTTCTCTTCACAGAGATCACTGCTTGAATGCGGATGCTCCAAAGGGGCGTGGCCAGCAGCAGCTCCAAAGGGGCGTGGCCAGCAGCAGCTCCAAAGGGGCGTGGCCAGCAGCAGCTCGGTTACATTTAAAGGGCCAGAATCATCAATAGAGGGGGATGAGGCTGGAATGATCTGTTTGGTATTTTGAGCAAAACACTTCAGAGACATGTTTTGTATAGATATGGCCCTATAATATGTGAGTTGCTCTATCAAAATCAGTCGCATTGACCCAAAGACACATTTTGAGTTGTATACACTGTTGGAAAGAGGAGATTCCTAGCTTTCTAATGATATCAGGATTGTTTTTGTACTCCAAATATTAAGCAAAATATGTCACATTATATAATGACTGTCACGAGTCATCATGTTGAGAAAAAGGCCTTCAAAGTTTCCTCTTCTCTGGAATCCATCGATCTGATTGGTTATTAGCAAATGATCGTGACCGGCGCAGGCTGAAAACTCATCTCTTTCGACTCCACTTCGAGCGATAGAATTACTAACAAAGAATTACTAACAGAGCACTTACATACTAATAAAGGACTGGCTTATCTATAAGCCAGTTGAGTAGCACTTGAAATGTTGTGGCTATATGAAACCTGATGTACTTATATGATTCTGTTTTCTTCAAGGTTGTATCTTCCTGGTCGAATGTACGTCGCTTTGGATAAAAGCGTCAGCTAAATGCAATGTAATGTAATGTAATGTAATCAAAGTAACGGAGGGAAAATATTTTCATTTGGATTACTGGTCTGGGGAAAGCTTGCGAGTGTGTGTGTGTATACGTGTGTGTGTGTGTGTGTGTGTGTTTGTGTTTCTTTTGCGTTTGTGTGTATTGTGTGAAAACACTCACGAGAAACACCGGCTGTTGTTTTGCCTGCTGTGACGTCAAGTTACTCCGTTCTCCGCTTGTAATTATGCCGAAGCTTCAATGTTGTATTTATCATCTGAATTTGCCGAAACAAGTTTAATATTCTGAAAGCCAAGACTTTGTTTAATTGAAAATCAGATGAAAACAAACTGTAACGGACCCTGCCGTGTCATCTATGATTACTATACGCCTTACATTCATAATTTCAGCGGAGGGAGGGGCAGCAGCGCTGTGGAAGAGCAGGGTGCGAGGAAGAACTGTCATCTTCCCTTCACAAGCTTACATTTTTTATTTATCGTGTGATGTTGGAAATAAAAGTTTCATATTCTGAAAGCCAAGACTTTGTTTATTTAAAATCAAACAAAACACCCGAACCCCGAAAAACAATTTTTTTACGGAAATCCACATTTATTTTGAAATGAGCGGTTGAGACTTCCGACTGATTTCGATAGAGCGGGTCATATATAAATATTATCATTATTATTATTATTATCTTTTCCAGTGCGTTAAACTTTTTTGTATGTATTTGTTTAGCCGCGACGAGCCAACAAACGGACTCAGGAGGAGCTACCAAGAAGAAGAAACCTGCAGCTGGTAAACACACACACACACACACAGACACACACACACAGTAAATACATTATTTATCATGTGTTATTATTATGTTTATAATTTTCGGTGCGTTGAACTTTTTTAAATGTGTTTGTTTAACCGCGACGAGCCAACAAACTATGGGATTAGTTTTGTGTCATAAAGATAAAGGATCACTTTCTCAGAATCAAGCAAAACTAAGAGTTTAAGAGAAAAGAAAACTGAGTCAAGAAAAATTCATTTAGTTTAAAAAATAAAGCTATAAGTTGCAAACAAATCATTTGTGTAATCATGTAAACTATAAGTCTTTTTTCTTTGTTTTAACATACCTTTTTGTTTGCAGTTCTTGTTTCTTCTTTCTCAATGATCAGACTTTTGCTCTCGCTGCAGATCTTCTCGTTTGCAATCCCTCATTTTTTGTTTTCGATTCTGACACAAACGTCCCAGGTGGGCGGGACTTTCAGGGGTGCGTCCCCATTGGCTACTCAGTTTTTGAGTGACAGCCCACTACACCACAGATCATACAGTGCAACCAACCCAGTCTCACAAAAAAACGTGTAATAACTACTTTGGTCCACAACGTAGGACGTAGTATTTCTACAAAAACGCCTCTGAAATTGTAGGATCCCTACGTGTTTTTTCACCATTCATTCCAATGGCTGGCGTCTATGTCACGTGATCTTCACATTTCTCCCTGCAGAAAAAAAAACATGGCCGACCTTCGTTTTATTCTCTGTGTAAAATGCCTATTTTAAGGTTAGTTTAGCCATTAAAATGCGTTTTGATGTCATTTGATGCGAGAAATATGAGTTGTTATTTCAGATTATGTGTGCAGTGGATGTACATGATCTTTAGTTTGCTAGTTATTACGAAGATTACTTCAGGGAATTGTGTCTATACAACGTTTTCATTGTTACCAAGGTGGTTGCTAGGGACGCTGCTATCAATATTATTTCTGTTATGTTGTGTAGCTGTTTAATGGTGTTATCTTTATTGCTACCCCCTTCCCCGTCAATGTATAGTGTTGGTCCACAGCGCAAACGTATTAGTTTAACGAAATCCGCATCTAAAATTGTGGCATAGATATGTTATTTTCCCCTGTGCAATTCTCCATTTACTCAACAATAACACATAATTATCCTTGTGTTTATTTATTTGTTTGATTAATAAACACAAGTTGGAGTCCGTCAGGACTGAGGGTCGGAGCAGCTCATTTGCTTATTACACCCAGAAGTAAGTATTCTCTCCGCTTCACTTGATAAACCCTGTGATAGTCATCAAACTCTGTGATTGGATGTTTGAGTGTGCTCCGAGGGTTACGCAGAGCGTCGAAAAGCACTTGAAATGGGATGGAACCACGGCAGACTGCCCAAAACTGGATTTGAACGGGTCCCCCCCTCCCCCACCCCGTCCCCAGAACTACACATGCTGGCTATTGTGTTTCGCAACATGTTCTCTATCTTTGGCACGTCTCTACTGGGAGTTGTAGTTTTAAAAGACATTTTCGTATTTCCCATAATAAGAAGTTGCCAGTATTAAACTGTGTACATCCCTGGAGGTTTAGGGGATAGGAAACACTCACATTTAAAACATATAATGAATAAATGGGTGAAAATTGCTTGTGCCCATAATGGGCAGCATTAATATCAACAAGTCCTCCAACTCATACGACCAAATAGGCCGATTGTTCAGGCCCAATTATTACGACCTTATTACGACCAAATATGTTGTTTGTTCAAGCGCTTAATACGTCCTATAATTACGTTTTACATTTTTCGCCGTCTAGTGCTCCCGTTGAATGCAAACGTTACAGATGGTCGTTTATTCACAAATAATCCTCTCTGTAAAATCCTAAATTGTAGGATAGTTTGGCCATTAAAATGCTTTTTGATTAGATTTCTAGCGAGAAGTGTATATTGTACTTTTAGAATCCACGTCCAGTCGATATGTAGGATCTATAGTTTGATAGATATTACGAAGATGATTTGAAGTATGCGGCAGCCTCCATGTAAAGTTACGGGTTGAAAACAGTATTTCCGGTCTCGACGTTTTCATAATAAAACCAATGATTAAATTATTTAACAGTGATATCTGCAGTACTCATCAACTAAAAACCATCAGTTTAACCTTGTTAATTATACGACATGTATTGGTTTATATTGTGCATAATGCTTTTGTGTTTTTCCCATAGGTCTTTCTCTTTCGATTCTGAGAGACACCTTTATTTTTTCAGAGGTTTTGATAGGCTAAAACATCGATTGTTTTAGCCGCAATGCATGTCGGGATATGGTGTTTATCCGATATGAAATCGGGAAAAGATTTTTAAAGAAAATAATACTTAATTCCGAGTGTTCTTGCTTTTCTCTTTGGAAGTCATCACATAACGGCATTGTAATACACGGTTCGGCTGCATTAAATATTACATATCTGCCGTAGATATTTATTTATAGAGCCCTGATCAGAAGACCTTTTGACAAACTGTAAGAAATGCCGCCAAAACTGAATACATGACGTGGATCATAAATATATTAGCAATTAAACAACATCTTACATTTCTTTTCACACAATACGTCTCCTCGCAGTATCAACACTAATTCGGGTGACTTTTATAATTTATCCAAGTGGTAGATTTACACCATAACGGTGCACAGCTGATATAAAGGGATTTTTTTGTAGTTTTTAAAGATATTATTTACTGAACCACCTTTCCAACTCCTCATGCAGTTGACTGTTACAGGTCTATACAGGTTCATGGTACAAGGCATAAGCTTCAAATCGAGAGACTGAAACTGTATTTTCCTTTACCGTTCTGTTTTAATTTCACAATAAAGTTAATAGTCATATTATGTTTTATATTATTAAGTTTTATTAACTACACCACTGGGTTTTTAACCCGCGCCGCCTAGTGGTTAAAGCACGTTATTGAATTTTGTTGTTGAATACGTTTTATTTGATGAAAACATTTAAATATTAAGAGTAGCCTACATAAAAAAATGAAAATATCAAGAAGATACTGTAGTGATCTCTACAATAAAACAGTTTAGTGCAGGACGTCCAAAGATATTAACAGGAGGATGTGCAAAACAGACAAACTAATAAGGCTTTATTTAAACATTAAAGATTGCTTTAAGTTAAGGTCTTCTTTTGAATAAGAAAAAAACGTTGGGGTTATCCACAGATAAATATGAAGTCTGACAAAGTACTGCATAGTTTATTTTGGCACTTGACAATCACCTTCCCTGAATTTGACTGATTTAAGGGTTGTTTATATTTCACATCATTAATCAGAATCTGAAAAGTAACTCAAATACAGTGGAATAAAAATACCAGGTTAACCTCTGAACTGTAGTGGAGTAGAACAAAGTAGTACATGCTGCTGTAACAAAAACATGTCCCAACTTGGGATCAATAAAGTATATCTTATCTTATCTTAAGATGATCGATGGCTACTGCCATATTTGCAAAATGTGCCTCTGAACCTTGACAAGTGCATGTTTCAGGCTTATCAATGAACAACAGGAGGGGTCACAGACATAAGACCAGCTGTTAAATAAAGCTCTTCTGACCTTAGGTGTCATGTGGGTATATTAATTCACCCATTTATTAATTATATGTTTTAAATTTGATAACACCACTGTGTTTCGTATCCCCTAAACCTCCAGGGTGTACACAGTTTAATACTGGCAACTTCTAATTGTGGGAAATACGAAAACGTCTTATAAAGAGACGTGCCATATAATGTTGCGAAACACACAATAGCCAGCATGTGTAGTTCTGGGCTGGACCATGGACGTATGGGCTGGACCCGGGGGCTGGACCCATCCAATTCCAGTTTTGGAAAGGCTGCCGTGGTTCCATTCCATTTCAAAGAGCTGTTGGCGCTCAGCGTAACCTTGTCGCACTGCCACTCCAACATCCAATCACAGGGCTTGATGACTAATCACGGGGTTTGTAAAGCAGGTGGATGTTGTAGTCCCAAACGATAGCTGGGGATTCTGGATAGTGTCTTGGGAAACTGTAGTGTCTAAACTCCTAAAAAACTATTTGTTTATCTGAATCGAAGGTTAAAAACACAAAAGCATTGTACACAATTTAAACCAATCAATATTGTGTAATTAACAAGGATAAACTGATGTTTTTTAGTGGATGAGTAATGCAAATATCACTGTGTAGTCATTTGACAGTGAGGGGAATATATCCAGCTTTATTATGAAAACTTCGAGACCGGAAAAACTGTTTTCACGCACGCTAACTTTACATTGAAGCTGCACACGGCGAGACCTCAGATCATCTTCGTAAATATCTATCAAACTATAGATCCTACACATCCACTGGACGTGGATTCTGAGAGTACAATATACACTTCTCGCTAGAAATCTAATCAAAAAGCATTTTAATGGCCAAACTATTCTACAATTTAGGATTTTCCAGAGAGGGTTATTTGTGAATAAACGAATAAATGGGAGCATGTTGTTTTTTACACGACCACTAGAGGTGCTACACTTTAAAACCTGGCTATGGGTCGTAATGTCGTAATCTAAGCTGCTTAAACAATCGACCTATTTGGTCGTTTTTTGTAGGAGGACAGGCTGATTAATATATACTCACATGACAGCTAAGGTCAGAAGAGCTTTATTTAACAGCTGGTCTTATGTCTGTGACCCCTCCTGTTGTTCATTGATAAGCCTGAAACATGCACTTGTCAAGGTTCAGAGGCACATTTTGCAAATATGGCAGTTGCCATCGATCATCTTAAGATAAGATATACTTTATTGATCCCAAGTTGGAAACATTTGCGTTACATCAGCATGTGTAACAGTTTTAAATATGCAGTGGTGTTTATTTGTAAATCATTTAGTATAATCACACAAATTCTGTGTTTTATATTTAATAATTCTGTGTTCTTTATTTATTGATTGTTCAATACCTGACAAGGTCGGAGATGAAGAACTTGGGTCGCAGGTTCCTCAACAGTGCATTACAAGACATCTATCAATATGTGTGTATACCTCCACCATTAAACTGTCATATTCTGCACATTTCTTATACTATCTACATACATCTTATAAGAGTGTGACGGCTGTCGCCTCTCCGGTCCTATTAATACTGTTTGCTACCCTGTTATGTAAATCAGCTGTGTGACTGCTTCACCGTGATTGTACATAATAACCGTTATAATACATATGTATATTATCAGTTAAAATAAGTGCTTCAACATAGTTAACATTGCTGGAGGTATACACACATATTGATAGATGTCTTTTAATGCACTGTTGAGGAACCTGCGACCCAAGTTTTTCATTCATTGCATAACTACACGTAGTTGTGTATAATATGATATGTCAATAAACCTTAGAAAATCTTTAAATCTTGAAAGGGATGTGCAAAATAGTCATTATATACAGTCTTTAATGAACTATTAGTAGAGAATAACTAGTAATGAATATACTTTATAGGGATCCTATTAATATCTAATCATAAAAATAATCAAATTCAATAACGTGCTTTAACCACTAGGTGTCCCTTTCTATCAGCTGTGCCCCATTATGGTGTAAATACAGCCTATCTATCAATTGGATCAAATATAAAAGTCAGCCGAATTAGTGTTGATACTGCAAGGAGACTTATTGTGTGAAAAGAATTGTAAGATGTTTAATTGCTGATATATTTATGATCCACGTCACGTTTTCAGTTTTGGCGGCAGTTCCTCATGTTTGTCTAGAAGTCTTCTCATCGGGGCTCTATAAATAGAGAACTACGGCAGATATGTAATATTTAATGCAGCCGAACCGTGTATTACAATGCCGTTATGTGATGACCTCCAAAGAGAAAAGCAAGCACACTCGGAATAAAGTATTATATATTTTTTAAATGTTTTCGGTCTTTTTCCGGTATTTGTTTATGGCGATGTGATGTGAGATGTGAGACTGGAATTGCACAGGGGAAAATAACGTATCTATGCCACAATTTTAGATGCGGATTTTGTTAAACTAATACGTTTGCACTATGGACCAACACTATAAATTGACGGGGAAGGGGGTAGCAATAAAGATAACACCATTAAACAGTTACACAACATAACAGAAATAATATCGATAGCAGCGTCCCTAGCAACCACCTTGGTAACAATGAAAACGCTGCATGGACACAATTTCCTGAAGTAATCTTCGTAATAACTAGCAAACTAAAGATCATGTAATTCCACTGCACACATAATCTGAAATAACAACTCATATTTCTCACATCAAATGACATCAAAACGCATTTTAATGGCCAAAATAACCTTAAAATAGGCATTTTCCACCGAGAATGAAACGAAGGTCGGCCATGTTTTTTTTTTCTACAGGGAGAAATGTGAAGATCACGTGACATAGACGCCAGCCATTGGAATTAATGGTGAAAAAAACCGTAGGGATCTTATAATTTCAGAGGCGTTTTTGTAGAAATACTACGTCCTACGTTGTGGACCAACGTAGTTATTACCCGTTTTTTTGTGAGACTGAATTGGTGCAACTCATGCAGCAAACTCCGGAGTCCACTCGGCCACGGTAGTGTCGGTGTCTCCTGGGGAGTTTCATGAACATATCGGACTTATCTTATGGATTGCTGTGCATTATACTTGTGTTGTGTAGTTTATACTTTCAAATCAAATCAAATCAAATTTTATTTATAAAGCACATTTAAAACAATTTTCGGTCGCGCCAAAGTGCTGTACATGAATACAAATAAATAAATAACATATTACAACAATCACAGAATAAATTAAAACAAATATAAAAGCAGACACAGTTTAAGATATAAAATCAAAATGTCATGCTCTGCTCATATTTAAAAGGCCAGAGAGAAGAAGTGCGTCTTGAGGGTGGATTTAAAAGCCCCTAGTGTCTGGGCCGACCTCACATGGAGGGGCAGAGTGTTCCAGAGCCTGGGACCAGCTGCTGCGAAGGCACGGTGCCCTCTGGTTTTGAGCCTGGTCTTGGGCACTACCAGCAGCAGCTGGTCGGCAGACCTTAGAGCTCGGGCTGGGGTGTAGCGCTGGAGGAGTTCAGTTATGTAGGCCGGAGCCAGCCCATTTAGGGCTTTAAAAACAAATAAAAGGAGTTTAAAATCAATTCTGAACCGGACTGGAAGCCAGTGAAGTGAGGCCAGAATAGGGGTAATGTGGTCTCGCTTTTTGTGGCCAGTCAGGAGACGTGCAGCTGCGTTCTGCACTAGCTGCAGGCGTTTTATGGATGCCTGATCCATGCCCACATACAAAGCATTACAGTAGTCGAGTCTCGATGTCACAAAGGCGTTAATTACCCTTTCTAAGTCTTTAAAAGATAAAAACGGCTTGGTCTTTGCCAATAGTCGTATTTTAAAAAAGCAGGTTTTGACTACGCTGCTGACCTGTTTATCAAATTTAAAAACGCTATTGAAGGTCACTCCAAGGTTCATGACAGAGGGGAGGATATTGTTACTTAGGGAGCCAAGAATGTCAACGGGAGAGGCTGGAGGTTGGGGTCCAAAAAAGATGACCTCGGTCTTGCTCTCGTTGAGGGTGAGGAAGTTTTGGCTCAGCCAGGATTTTAATTCAGTTAAGCAGTCCATCAGCTGCTGTAAGTTGACATTAGCATTGAGGGGCAGATACATCTGAACGTCATCAGCGTAGCAGTGGAAGGGGATGTTGTGCTTGGAGAGAATTGCACCTAGGGGCAGTATGTATAATAGAAAGAGGATGGGGCCCAGAATAGAGCCTTGGGGAACCCCACAGGTAAGAGGGGCTTTGGCAGAGGTGAATGCACCTAGCTGTACTGAGAAGCTACGGTCTGTGAGGTAGGACCTGAACCATGCAAGAGCAGAGCCTGTGATGCCAGCGGACTGTTCGAGCCGCGACAACAGGATGCTATGGTCCACGGTGTCAAAAGCAGCTGTGAGGTCTAACAGCACCAGGACAGCTGGGCTACCTGAGTCGGCGGCTAGGAGGAGATCATTAAAAACTCTTAAAAGGGCTGTTTCAGTGCTGTGCATGGGTTTGAAACCAGACTGAAACTTTTCATGGATGCCATGCATGGTTAAAAAAGACTGCAGCTGGACATAGACTACTCGCTCCAGGGCTTTAGATAAAAAAGGTAGCTGGGAGATGGGCCTAAAATTTGCGAGAATGGTGGGGTCAAGATTTTTCTTTTTAAGTAGTGGCTTGACCACGGCATGTTTGAAGGCAGCTGGGACACATCCTGAGCTAAGAGAGGTATTAATAAGTAATAAAATACTTGCTCCAACTGAATCAAACACATCTCTGAGAAGGCGAGAGGGAATGCTGTCTGAGGTACAGTTTGTCGGCCGCAGGTGCTTGACTACATCCGAGAGAGAAGAGAGCGTTACAGGCTCAAAGTGGTCGAGGACAGCAGGGCACAGAAGAGGGGCAGAATCTGGGTTAGCACTAGTGTGGGCTAGCCTAAGTGCAGATACCTTTTCAATAAAAAATGACAGAAACTTATCACAGAGAGTAGTTGATGGCACAATTGGAGAAACATCACAGGGATTAATGATCGAGTTGAGGACATTAAAGAGAACCTGAGGTTTATGGCTGTTTTTAGAGATCAACAGAGAAATGTGCTGTGTTTTGGCTGCTTTGACTGCCGTCTGGTAGTCAGTAAGGCAAGCACGAAGGATTTCTAAGGAGACATGGAGTTTATCTTTTTTCCATTTTCTCTCTGCACGCCTGCAAGCGCGTCTAAGAGCACGAGTACAGTCATTGAGCCACGGCTGTGAGAGAACTTTGGTGCGTCTAAGCGTAAAAGGAGCAACAGAGTCAAGTATTTGGGTACATGTCGAGTCAAACATGGAGATAAGCTCATCAGCATTAAAAGCACAGTTCATCTCTAATTTACAGATCAGAGAAGCATTAAAAACAACAGAAAACTGTGAGGCAGTCAATGGGTTAATTGAACGCAGACGACGCGCAGGGGCACGTGATTCGACTCCTGCAGAAGGGATCCAGGTTGTAAACAGAACAGGTAAATGGTCTGAGATACCCGTTGCTTCACAGATTTCATTCACAGAGACAGACAGTCCAAACGATAATACTAAATCTAAGGTGTGTCCTTTTTCGTGTGTTGGGCCAGCCACGGACTGAACTAGACCAAAAGAGTCAAGGAGATTTAAAAAGTCCCTAACCAGGGGTTTTGACTCGCAACACACATGCACATTAAAATCTCCGCAGATCAAAATGCGATCATATTTCACCATGATCCCGGACAGAAAATCAGAAAAGTCATTTATGAAGTCCTTGCATTTTGGCGGACGATATACAACAGCACAGAGCACAGGCGAGGCCGGATTCAGTTCAAACAGCTGTAACTCGAAGCTAGCGTAGCTTGTTACAGTGTGAAGCAATCGGCATTGTAGGTTAGCTTTAAACACTGTAGCTAACCCTCCCCCAAGACCAGTAGAACGGGGGGAGCTGAAGAATGTACAGTCAGGAGGAAGAAGTTCAGAGAACGGAGTATACTCGCCAGCATGGACCCAGGTCTCCGTCAGAAACATAAAGTCCAGTTCACGAGAGGTGAAGAAGTCATTTAGCAGGAACGTCTTGTTTGCTATTGACCTAGCATTTAGCAAGGCCATGCTAAGTTGACGCTCCGGCTCCGGTCTGGCAGAAGGTGTAGAGCGTCTCAGCTGGCGAAGATTAGCGTGCTGGACACCGCGCGGGCCGGTCAGTCCGGCAGGAGGAGCAGGAGGGGCTGCCAGCGGAACCAGCAGAGGCCGCAGCTCCGGAAGAATACGCCGAATCCAACGGTCCCTCACATGTCGTGCAGCGGGAGGGCCACGGCATCCGAGGCGTGAAGAAGCAGCGGAAGAAGCCCTCAGGTGTGTCCTTAGGTAGACCAGCGCACCAGCGCGCTTTCCCCGGCGTCTGAAACGCTTTCGGTGAGGCTGCCGTTGCAGGTATGAGGGAATGTCCCACAGTAGAGAGGACGACGACGATGTATAGTGGTCAGACGTGAGTTTGGGCAGCAGTATCAGCTCCAATGAGGGTCTGAGGTGGAGGAGAGCTTGGCGATCATAGGTGAGCAGAGCAGAGACATTCTGACATACAAAAAATAAGAGTAGGATCACTAAAGGCAGTGAGCTGAGCGAGCGGCGAGCCGACACAGGCGCCATCTTGGAAATCACGTCAGTCACGTCAACAAAACATTTATACACACTTTATTCCAACTTTAAATATTGTAATACCTGAACACACTGCTGCTGTAAAATTATTTCCCAATTTGGGATTGATAGTGTCTGTCTGTCTATTTATTTATTTTATAGATAAAAAAACACATCTATGTATTTTCAAGCTAAAGGTGATACACAATATAAACTGTATACTGTTATTTTTTCAAATACATGTTACATTTCAAAAGCATATATTGCTATGTTTAGGACAAAATATTAAAGACTGCTTTAATTTAACAAATTCTACAATATAAAAGTGGCAGATTTGCCTTATTAAACAGACCAGACCTAGGCTGCATACCAACACAATTAGGAACATGCTCACATCTTACTATGTTGGTCTGAAGAGCTGAAGCATTCATACACAATGGATACACACTGTGTTGTCTCATTCTATATCCTGTGAGAAAATGATATACATTTAGCATTAAAAACTCAACATACTATTCCTGAGGAGGATCTGAATCATCAACAGATTTGAATGGGATCTCTAACATTTTCATGTAGAATAAAGACAAAAGAGTGATTATACAAATTACATTTATTGAAATTTGAACCAGAAGATGAAGTCTCAAAGAATGTTTTAAATAAAATGACATAAAACAAAAAGGTGGATAATAATAAAATATATTAAATGTATATGTAAAGACATTAGGTCAAATGAAATGACACTGAGCCAGTGATAACAACAACGCCCAGCGTGGATGAAGATGGTGCAGGTCTCTCTTCATCCAATGGGGACGTACCCCTGAAAGTCCCGCCCACCTGGGACGTTTGTGTCAGAATCAAAAACAAAAAATTAAGGAGCGCAAATGAGAGAGCTGCAGCGATAGCAAAAGTCTGATCATTGAGAAAGAAGCCAAGAGAACTGCAAACTTGCAAAAAGACTTATAGTTTACACAAATGATTTGTTTGCAACTTATAGTTTTATTTTTTAAATAAAGTTTATTTTGCTTCACTCACCGGTGAACTCAGTCACAAACAAAAGACGAACCAACACTGAACACAGGAAGAGACAAGACTAAATACAGGGAGGGGTAATCACAAGATTGTTTTTTTAAGTGTGTGTGTGTGTGTGTGTGTGTGTGTGTGTGTGTGTGTGTGTGTGTGTGTGTGTGTGTGTGTGTGTGTGTGTGTGTGTGTGTGTGTGTGTGTGTGTGTGTGTGTGT
>CALSBZ010046911.1:8471-20275 GCA_943591055.1 Gobionotothen gibberifrons | reverse complement strand
TTGTGCAGATTGGTCCATTTCAGAATAATATATATGATATGTTTTATAATGATTGATCATGAAAGTGTTCTCAAAGCTGGTAAAGGTGCAGCTAGTTTGAATGACTTTGTATACTGCAGGGTAGCTTGTGGATTTACTCCAGGTGGAACTAAAGTCTGATTTAACACTTGATTAGATTTCACATCATTCATCCACATCTGTGAAGTAACTAAAGGGATTAGATACATGTAGTGGAGGAGAAGTACACCATTTACCTCTGAACTGTAGTGGGGTAGAAGTAAAAGTACCTCAAAGTTGTACTTGAATACATGTACTTAGTTACCTCCCACCTCCTCCTGTTTGTGCTGCAGATGGACCCGAAGGCGTTGGAGACGAAGTGGAGGGTGGCGCTGAGCTCCATCCTGGACGAGCTGACGCAGGACGAGTTCTGGAAACTTCTGTTTAACCTGGAGAAGATCCCTCAGGGGTTGAAGGAGGGGCGGGTGCGGGGCGACATGCCCAGCGTCATCATCAAGACCTACAGCACCGAGGGATCCATCACACCCATCGACCGCCAGATGAAGATCCTGCCCAGGCTGGACGGCGCCTTTAACTTATTTCGTAGCAGCTAAAATAAAGGACGACATACGACAAAATGAATAAATAAGAAAATAAGAATAATAATGATTAAAAATCAAATTAAAAGGTGATGTTGCTGACACAAGGCCAACCTGAAAAGTTGTTTAAAATGATGTTTCCTGGCGGCTTGTTCCACAGAAGACATCATATGGAAGCTAAATAGGCCCCAAAACAAAATGCTCCTCACCTTAATCTAAAGACTTTATTTGATGTTTTATCACGTCCTGAACATTGACCGTTAACGTGTCTTCATGCAGGTTCAAAGTGTTGGCATCCAGAAAGTGACTCTCAAGATTAGAGGGATCAAGGAAGCCACGCTGAAGGAGACTCACCTGGAGGTGGATTTAGACACGAAGCTGCTCACGCTCATCGTGGCGTCTCGACTTCTGGCGAACACGCTCGACTTCCAGCTGAAGAAAGGCTCTGTGTTTTAACAGCTAACAGCTAACGGCTGATGTTGGTTTTCTGATTCAACGGTAGTGACGGCAGTCTGAGATCCTCACCGCTGATTGGCCACCGCGAGAATGCGTCATTCGCATCAACCTGGTCTGTCCGCGACTTGCATTGACTTTACATGTAATCGTGCCGCCCCCAGAAGTCGCCTCACATCCGGTGTGAACGCACCAATGGTCTGCTATCTAAAATGATAGGTATGATGTGAATATATATATGTATCTTTTTTGACATGTTAGTTATGTTGTGTTCTTGGTTTAATCACATGGGAAGTTGCACCAAATGATTAGATGTCATTCAGATGCAATTAGCCGACATAAAAGGCCTCAGATTGGAAGTACTGTCCGGGCCGTCTTTTTCACTCAACTCTGCAATAGGTAGATCTCGCCTTTCACCGAGGCCGAGGATCTTGGGCTTAAAAAGGTTGGTGACCACTGATTTAGATTAATAAAGCACCTGCTGTTGAGATTTGTGTGTTTATGAGATGGTACATTTTCAGCGATCCAGAATTCAGAAAAACAACGTTAACCAACAATAATTATCAGGTATTTGAAATGTGTTTTTACGTATGTATTTATTTGTCATTTACCTTTTTTTTTGTAATGTATTATAACGTCATTAACTAATTAAAACGTTCCCCTATTCAATGTTCCCCCAGTCATTTATTTTGTTTACTTTAGTATTTATCTGGTCTGATTTATTATTCATAAACAAAAACACCAAGCCTGAAGCTGACAGATAATACAAAATAAAATGCCATCAAATTTAACAAAAATTATAAGAAATACATATTTCCATCACCATTTTTACTCCTATTTATTTATTCAATAATTTCTGGATGTCATGAGGAGAATATAACCCCCCCCCCCCCCCCCCCCCTCCCTTATATATTTGTACTATTCCAAATTGACAGCAAATCAAGATATCAGTTGGTACGATCCAAACAAATTCAGACGTCCCGCTCCGCTCCTCTGACTTCCTCTTTAGAAATCTGATACAAAAAACTACCATCTGAAAACCCGGGCTGAGGTTGAAGGAAGAGACGCAGTAAGTTCACACTCAGTTTGTTCAGAAAACGTACTTTAAGGGTTACTATAGCCCGCAGCGAGGGCAAAAGTCTGATCATTGGGAAAGAAGCAAAGAGAGCTATGTAAACTGTAGTCGCTGTAAATATGATGTCCTTTTTGTTTTTCTGTTATGTTTATATGTATTCATGCGGAACCTACTTGCAGCAGGTCACCCTTGAGAAAGAGATCAATGATCTCAATGGGATTCACCTGCATAAATAAAGGTTTGAAATGAAATGAAATGAGCTGCAAACAAAGAGATATGTTATAAAAAGACGAATAGTTCACATGATTACACAAATTATTTGTTTGCAAGTTATAGATTTACGTTTGAGAAGACATTTCTTTAGCTTGACTGAGTTTTCTCTTCTTTTAAACTCTTAGTTTTGCTTGATCTTAACGGCACAAACCTGATCCCATACATCTGAGCTCCTTAAAAAAATATATTATATATTATATTTCACGTTGCTCTATTCTCATATACTAACAGAGATAGAATCGGAGGGATGAACCCCTCTTTAATGGTCACTCATGCAGAGCACACAGTGACATTTGGCCTCTGCTTTTAACCCATCCTAGTACCAGGAGTCTAGTACTAGGAGCAGTGGGCAGCTATTGCACAGCGCCCGGGGAGCAATGGGAGTGGGGGGGGGAAGTGGGATGTCCGGTGGGGCACCACGGCATGTAAATGTAAAGCGTTTGGTATGCTGGCACGAGGTTTGAGTTTAGGGTCAGTTATAGTTCATCACTGTTGGTCAGTGGTCGCGTTAACCCAATATTTAACCGTCTATGACGGACAAATCTGAAAGCAGTCTGTCATTTAGTCAGATTAGAACAAACTCAGCAACGGGTCATAAAGGACTGCAGCTGCCCTCTGGGGCAGAAGGAGCATGTTGAGGGATTTCCTCCCAGCGAAGCGAGTGCTTGCAGGATCTGGAAATCCCACGTTCACAGAGTCTTGCCGACTTCTGATCACCTTCCTGAGAGAAATGTCTCCCGACTTCAAAACTTTGGCTGAAGTGGCGCTGGTAATTCCAGCAGCCAGCAGCAGAGCGCAGGTTCAGCCTTCAGAACAATATCAAAACGGCCATGAGAAGTCGTCTGAGGCAAAGACGCAAAACGTAATGACTATCGCCAGGGCCGGCTCTCGACAATTTGCTGCCCTAGGCGAGATTTTAGCTGGCGCCCCCCCCCAGCCAGAGAATCGTACAATAGAAAAGATAAAGATCAATAGAGTATCCAAGGAATACACAATAGAATGGGGGATGGACGTCACATCCTCTAGGGGGGTCCGGGGGTATGCCCCCCCCGGGAAGAAATGTTTGAACATTTTAAAGAAAAATGCTTCAATCTGGTGCACTTTGAGCACACATTACTAGAGACTAGATCTAGGGGGTACAACTCTAAACACCCATATGAAAAATATCGGTTTACATTTTAATAATCAAATAAATATGTGAACATAACCAATAACCTACCATAGCCAATAACAAATAAATGTAACTTATTTTATTTTCAGTTAACATTTATTTATTCATGCGTATTTTTGTATCCCTCCAGTTTTAAACGATATTTTTTGGTTTACTGTCCTATAGTGTACATTGAAATGATTTCAAACCTGTTTATCCCAATAATTATAAAGGAGTGCCTTGGAGATATGTGTTTACATAAATTGTGATTGTGACCGTTTGAGACCCACTGAGATAACTTAGACTAAAGTTAACTATCTAAACCCTCATAGAGTCCTTTACCTCACTGAGCCTCTCAGTCTGACAGGAGAGCTCTCCTCCACATTATTGTAGAAACATCTACTTCTTATATCCATTTGAGCAGCTAGCACTAGATTCTAATAAAAACAGCACCCTCCCTCTCTCCCTCGCTCGCTCCCACGCTTACTCGCACTTTGGCTGTGAGCCCATCGTACAGGGCAAATGAAAAGTGTAACCGGGGTGAAAAGGGTGTTACATTTACTTAATTATGAATGTTGTTACATCAAGGCCGAACATTAGGATGAGCACCAACAGTCAAAAATGTGTTTTCCCTCCCAGAGCTGCCAGCGCAGCGCCTCCACAGATCTGGCGTCCTAGGCGAACATCTATAATGCCAGTGCGACGGGCCGGCCCTGACTATCGCCTCTGCAGCAATCTCTCTCGATCCGTTTGATTACGCACGAGAGAGCATGCAGTTTAGGTCCATGCGGACCAGGAGGAAGACTTGAGTTCAGGCTGGGCTACAGCAGGTCAATTCAGTTCATTTCTTGTAAATCGTATAAATCGTATGAATTATTTAAAAGAATAAGATTAGCGTCTGCTAGTACCCAAACATAAACATTACATATGTCTCATCATTTAAACACGAAAAGTAAAATGACGGGTAATAATCGATTATATCGGAAATGTTACAATCCTGTCCGTCAAAATGTACGAACAATGTAAATTCTAACGCCACCACTGCTGTTGGTGTCTCTGTTTAGCAGAGGGAAGCTCTAACAGACTGTTACCTCCCACCTCCTCCTGTTTGTGCTCAGATGGACCTGAAGGCGTTGGAAACTAAGTGGAGGGTGGCGCTGAGCGCCATCCTGGACGAGCTGACGGAGGACGAGTTCCGGAAACTTCTGTTTAACCTGGAGAAGATCCCTCAGGGGGTGAAGGGGGGGCGGCCGCGGGGCGACATGCCCAGCGTCATCATCCAGTACTACGGCACCGAGGGATCCATCGCACTCATCGACCGCCTGATGAAAATCTTGCCCAGGCTGGACGCCGCCGTGCAGCAGCCGCTCAGAGGCATGAAGGACGAGCTGAAGAAACTCCGGCAGAAAAAAAAAGGTCAGCTCAGCGGGGGTCGTGTTGGACGAGAGCCAGACCTCCTTCTCAAAACGTTTTAAATATCTTTTTAACTTAATTCGTAGCAGTTCCGTACACGTTTTCCGTACACGTTTCCATAAACGTTGGACGAGAGCTTGGTCTGAGCCAGTTAACCACGTTCCCGTTTTCCGTAAACGTTTCTGCATACTTTTCCGCACATGTTTACGTAAATAATAATAATAATACATTTTAATTGTAAAGCACCTTTCATTGCTAAAAGCAATCCCAAAGTGCTACAAGAGGCGTAATAGAAAGGTTTTGAGGGCTTTCTTGAAGGCGTCAGTGGTCTGGGAGTCCTCAGGTGGTCTGGGAGTCCTCAGATGGTCTGGGAGGGAATTCCACAGGCTGCACAGAAAGCCCCCCCATGGTGCAGAGTTTGGTCCTGGGGGGGGCGAAGCAGATGGTTGGTTGTGGAACGGAGGATGCACTGATAGGTCAGTAGTGAGATCTTGTATTCGATCCTGAATGAGACAGGAAGCCAGTGGAGGGAATGAAGGACGGGTGTGATGTGATAGTACTTTCTCACCCTCATCAGGATCCTAGCGGCACTGTTCCACATACGTCCGCGCACACGTTCCCGTACACGTTTTCAATACATGTTTCAGTACACATTTCCGGACACGTTTCAGTACACGTATATGTAAAGAAACAGGATATAAAAATTACTCACCTTGTGGTAAACCCGCGCGAGAGAAAACATTTGAGCTCAATACTGTTTCAGAAATAATACTTGATGTGGTTTGGAACATGATTAATCACGGCAGCGATTAGCTGAGTTTCTGCTTGTAGACAGCCTTCTCTTCAGAGAGCTCACTGCTTGCATGCTCCAAAGGGGCGTGGCCAGCAGCAGCTCGGTGACATTTAAAGGGCCAGAATCAGCACATTAGTAACAGGGCTGAAATAGAGGGGGATGAGGCTACAACGAGTGAGACATGTGTTGTATAGATATGTATAATATATTGTTCCAATATAGCATAATAGATGATATTTAACTCCTTTAACCTTAAAGGTGGGGTAGGTAATTTTGGAGAAACCAGCTTGAGTGCGCTAGAATTTGAAAATACATAGCCGGAAGAAATCTGCCACTTCCTTACAGAGCCCCTCCTCCAACACACGAACGCTGTGACGAAGATGGCTTCGTCACTGTGGACTGACGGCTTCGGGCTCTGTATATTGCACATGTGTTTTATTTTGAAAAGTGTTCCCCTTTCCCCATGTCTGTTGCTGTTGATTGTGTGCACCTGGTGCCCTGTGTTGTCTCCTCCCCCCTCACCTGTGTCTTGTTGGGTTAATTAGTGTGGGTATTTAGGCTCTGTGTTCCCTGTTTGTTGGGTGTGTGAGATCCTTGTGGCTGGTGACTGTGCTCACGTGAACAGCGAGATTGAGGCTGTGTCATGTGCCCGTGAGTAATAAATGCCCACACCGGGTTGTATTTTGGACGTTCTGCCTCCTTGCTTGGTCGGGCCGCTTAACGGTCAGCTTCACAAAACGCACACATGACTAATGAGGGCAGGAGATAAGTTTGTGCACAGATGGAAGGCTGACAGGCAGGTAGGCCATCCAGTTATTTTAGCCGGGCCGGCTCAGATGATTGGTCGTGCTTTTTACAGAACTACAGCTTCCACAGATGACATTTTTTTATGGATTTTTTTGTCAAAGCACTTCAGATATTCATTGCTATCGGGATGTTAAGAGCATTCCATGGAATATAACAACAAATGTATCTCGAGCCGGTTTCTCAAATGTACCTACCCCACCTTATAAGGCCTTATTTTAGACCAATCGGATCAATGCTTTTGAACATCACTGAGGATCTCCTAAAGAGGGATCATGTTCAGGTGATATGAATATTTAGAGCCTCTACTTTCACAGGGACCAAACCTGCAGCTGAGGGAGCAGTGACTAAGAAGAGGAAACCTGCAGCTGAGGGAGCAGTGCCTAAGAAGAAGAAACCTGCAGCTGGTACACACACACACACACACACACACAAACACACACACACACAACACATATAGGTTATCATATATTATTATATTTATCATTTTCAGTGCGTTAAACTTTTTTAAATGTATTTGTTTAGCGGCGACGAGCAATGTAACTGACACACCCACCCTCCCACGCACACACACACACGATTCCCAGCTCAGGAAATGGGAGCAGGAATATTTCTAACGTTTTTTTTTTTATCTCGTGTGTGTTCAGAGGTTCCCGGCGGCAGCGGTCAAACCCAGATCATGAAGCAAGACTCAAACCTGAACCTTCAGGCTCCACAGGTAGAAGATGTGCTCGGCTTGGTTAGTTTATCTGTCAGCACAATGATGGAAAAACAGCCGGCCTGATTATCTGAAGTGTCCAAGAAGGAAGCCATTCAATGTTGGAGTATTTAACAATCAATGGGCACATCATTCAAGAGGTACAATAGGAAACCCCAATGGTGGTTTACTCATGTACTCAAGTACTGTGCTTAGGAAATTTGTACGTACTCTGGTACTTATGTTTTGCTATTTCAGACGTCTAATCCACTACAATTTGGAAGAAAGTTCCGGAGTGTATATATATATATATATAATATATACACTTCACACCAGGGACGTGCACAGACATTTGGAAGGGCTATTGCTCTAAACTGGAAAAAGGGCCTCCCCCCCGATAAAAAACGCAAAACCTTTTGAAAATTGTAACTTGTTTTTAATGTAAAAGAAACTAAACGATTATTACGTCAACTAAATTGAACAGTAATTCACATTTCATAACAAAATAAGCTAAGGCGACTACTTGCATTCGGTAACTTGATTTAAAAAATGAAAACAAGGGCCATTTTTTGTTTTGCGGTCCATAGCTCATCAACAATATCTAATGTTAGTAACTATTAAAGACAAAATGGGGACAACTCTGTTCAAATGTAGTTTGACCATTGTAACTGCTGTGCAGTCCAGACATACTGATAAAATAGGGCCTCTATAATTACCTTAAATAAACTCACTAATTAATGAAACCAGTTCAATACGCATTATTCTTATTCTTATCATTCTGTATGAGCGCAGTGACGGTGAGGTATCTAATTACTTATTTATTTAGTATTCCATAACTTAGTAACAGAGATGGTCAAACTAAAGTGGTAGAGACAAGGCAGAAATCCTACAATGAAGCGGGACATTGAACTGTTCCCCCGTGAGAGGGCGATCAAGAGAAGAGAGTGAGCGGCCCCGTTGAGGGAGTTTACAGATGAAAAGACACAGAAAGACAGAAGCACAATTAGGCAAGTAGGCTATATTTAGTTTTTTTTTGGTCAATAATCGACGGTATCAAGAGGAAGTTAAGTCCCCTGGTTCGTCGCTGACAAAGTGTGTTTCCCGCAGCGAGACGCTACAATACTAATTGTGGGCTTATCATGTTGATTCGGCCACAACAGAAAAAATAAAAATAAACTCTTGCTCTCTCCAGAGGGGCAGGTCAGCCAAAAAGGCCAAACGGGCCGTTGCCCGGGCAACATTAGCCCGTATCTGTGCACGTCCCTGCTTCACACTAATAATAGGGGATCTTTCAACTTTCATCTTTATAGTTGAAAGATCCCCTATTATTAGTGTGAATGCTGTGCAAGAGCATTCCACCATAGTTCTTCTGTTTTTCTTGAAAGTACACAAACAGCAGACTCAGACGCTCGTCAGGGTCCTGAGATACTGCACGAGTTGACATTTTACCGATATCAGCTACCATTTTTAAACTATAGTTAGAAATGTAAGAGGTTTATTTCTCATTCAGAACAATGGAAAGGCTCTCCTTTCACTGCACATCTCCATGGAAACCTTTGATCTCTGGGCTCACATACACAGGTGTTTGATAACGTCGTCACCATGGTAACCTTTTATCTCTGGGCTTACACACACAGGTGTTTGATAACGTCGTCACCATGGTAACCTTTTATCTCTGGGCTTACACACACAGGTGTTTGATAACGTCGTCACCATGGTAACCTTTGATCTCTGGGCTTACACATGCAGGTTTTTGATAACGTTGTCACCTCAAACACAAACAAACAGACTGGAGTTATAGACTGTCTCAGCCTATTATTTTCTGTCTGATGGAGACTTCATACTGACTTCAACACGTTCCACATATTTTATACATTATTGGTCACGTATGGTTTTAGTCGAAAAGTTTGCAGTTAAAATATTCTGCTGCTTTCCCAAGCCTTTTTACTTTCTTTTCTCATCTTAATACAAATTCATTCACTACTACTTACATCTGATATGTAACTCCTTCAGCCGACTTTCAGCTGCAGAAACCATTCAACTATTACATTATTCAGCTATTTCAGGACATCAAGGTTATACATGTTGTTGTTTGTACCTTTTTAAAACCTTTTCTTTTAAATATTAAGCTTCTTCACTATTTTTCCTACTCTTCCAGTTTAACATTTCACTTTCAAGTTTTCAACAAAGTCATTGCAATGCATTTTAGCTGTAACAATTTGATTCAAATCATTTCACTTTTCTGCATTTCTCTGCTAAGTTCAGCAACACACTGACTTGGCATTTTCAGCTAAATTCAGCCACACATTTTCACAGTTTACAGCATACACACGCATTTTCTGCAGGAAATGCATTTTCTAGTTTAAAATCCCCTTTTTCACATCAAAACGTGTCCCCTCTTCTTCATATCTATTCTACATCAAAACGTGTCCCCTCTTCTTCATGTCTCTTCCACATCAACATGTGTCCCCTCTTCTTCATGTCTCTTCTACATCAACACGTGTCCCCTCTTCTTCATGTCTCTTCTACATCAAAACGTGTCTCTTCTACATCAACATGTGTCCCCTCTTCTTCACGTCTCTTCTACATCAACATGTGTCCCCTCTTCTTCATGTCTCTTCTACATCAACATGTGTCCCCTCTTCCTCATGTCTCTTCTACATCAACACGTGTCCCCTCTTCTTCATGTCTCTTCTACATCAACACGTGTCCCCTCTGTGTAAAGAGACTCTCTCATTAGCCAATCAGCAACCAAGGTAACCCCCCCCCCCCCACTTATCACCTGCATCTCCTCCTAGAGCACCATTGAGTTCTTTGTAACCAAATGTCTCTCAGAGGGGCGTGGGGAGGGGCTCCTTATTTTCATCTAAAGTAACAGACAGAGAATCAGCACTTTGGAAACAGGGCTGAAAGATAGGGGATTATGGGTAATGCTGCAATGATCTGTTTGGTGTTTCAGCCAATCAGAGACAGGCTCTGGATATATCTGAGACCTGGGATATATTGATGAAGAGGAGGATGATAGGGGACCTTTACATATGTGTATTTCCACCGCTGCAGGTTCTCTTCACAGCTGAGAGTCTGATATCTAGTGTTGTATGGTCTGTATTTGATACGGTGAGTTTTGGTTTCATGTTGCACCGAAGAACTCTCAGTGACGGACCGACGTCTAGACTTTAAAATGTACACCCTTAAAGGTCTCCTATAATACTGTTTTGGTTTGGGTCAGATGGATCCATTTGGAGGCGTGAAGCTCATGGGTCGAGACTCAACCCCGAAACCAGCCTGGTTCCTCCCAAATCCAAAGGTAGTTGAAAGATGTTGTTTTGTTTGTTTGTTTGTTTGTTAGCAAGATTACAGAGAAACCACTGGCCCAATGTTTCTGAAACTTGGTGGGAGAAAGAATCTAACGTTGGAAAGTCTTTGGTACTTTTTTAAATCTGGTGTTTTATTCAGAAGGTTCCAGTCGGAGCTGTGGAGCCTCAACAGAAGGACCCAGCTGGACCCACACCGAAGCAAAAGGTAGGAAATCAGTTATTGTTCTCCAGAAATGTCAGGTGGTTCACATGGATGCGGGAAGGGGGGGTGCTGAGGGGGCTGCAGCACCCCCATCTGTTGGCGGAGAGTTGTAACTGTAACGCCAAAAAGTTCACTAAACGAATCAATACAAAAGTTTTATTTTGAGTTACTATTTTTGAGTTAGCATTTTAGTGTAAGCAGTCTCTAAAAAGCTTCACTAAATAATGAGAGAAAGTGCAGTGTGCTTCTTCTGTTGCTCTGCTATAGAAAAGAAGCTCGTCAGTGCAGACAAGATCAGGGATCGGAGTTTTGTGAAAGGAGGATTTAAGAACTGGCGAAAGGCAGGGGAAGGGCGGAGTTTCGCTGTGTATTGCTAAACAAGGAAATCACACCTCCACGGAGCTCAGCGCGAATCACAACGTCCCGACCAATCAGAGCACACTGTGCTCACAGGGAGGGGGGGGGGGGAGAGCTGCAGCGAGCCGTTTAGTGGAGAAAGTGAATACTGCTGAATACACATACTTTACAGAGATGCTGTATGCGAAACCAATGTGCGTTTGGAAAATTGCACAGTATAAATCTATTTTAGTATACCTCAACAATGGAATTATGATCAGTGGAAATGGCCATGACATGGGACCTTTAAAGTGTTTCATAGTTAGCTTAGCATCAACCTAGCACTGAAATATATGGATGTTATGTGACAGTATTTCTGAGAAAAAGTCAGCTGAAATGGTGGCATGCCACTGCTTTACGTGTCGACAGCATGTTTGAGCGTATTTGCAGCAGTAAAACTGACGTTGCCATAACAACAACTGAATTTAAATGGGCAACCTCTTTTTGAGACAGATTTTTGCATGAAATTATAAGGTAACACTTTATTTTGATAGTCCATAGTTAACACTCTATAAGTCATCAGTTGACATTCAACAACACTGTTTCAACAGACAAGTAACATGCATTCAACTAACTGCCAGTAGAATATACATTAACCATTAGTTGATGATCAACAGATAAGCAACTAAAGTTTA
>CALSBZ010046909.1:1156824-1169505 GCA_943591055.1 Gobionotothen gibberifrons | reverse complement strand
GAGAGAGAGAGAGAGAGAGAGAGAGAGAGAGAGAGAGAGAGAGAGAGAGAGAGAGAGAGAGAGAGAGAGAGATATATCTTTAGGAAGGCAGAGGATGCCCTCAACAGGCCAGTTAGAGAACTACAGTTCAACATCTGGAGGAAAAGAAGGAAATAAATTATTCTAAAAAGACAATTACACTATTAGATTTATTTTCCAGTGTTGATTTGATCACTCTATCATTTCTTAATTACTTGTTAGTGCTGAAGAGTGACATTTTCTTTCTTTCTTCACATATGGGTATACTAAATGTATTAGTTGGTTCGTGGTATTTGTATTTTCATTTAATGTGTGTATTGTTTGCTCCAAATCTAAAAGACAAGTGAGTAACCTACTTTTCAGTAACCTTATTCTAGTTGAGAATTCTGCTTATTCAAATTGTACCTGTCTGTCTGGACAGCATTTAAAAAAAATAAACATACTTAAATATTGAATAATTTATGTATTTTAAGTATTTTTCCATCAAATGAGGATTAATCCGTTGCTGAAAAACAGTCCCAATATTGCACTATAATTTTTTTTTACATTACATTTTGAATTACCCTTTCTAAAAAAAAAACAGAACCCAATGTGAGTCCGAAAGTTAGAATTTAAACCAATGCTTTCTTTAATAAAACAAAACCTTACCCCTCTTTCCTCTCTGTTTACAGGGGGGTTCTCACAGAGAAGACGGCAGCAGTGTGGGCCCTCTGCGTGGGGGCCACTCGATGGGGGGGCCGGGGTCTCAGCTGGCGGGGCAGTCAGCCACCTCGCCGGACCTCAACCAGCCCGACCCGTACCGCGGTAAGACCCTCCGCCATGTTCACACACCGCTCACACTGAGCACCCCACAACACCAGGATTAATATACTTCTGATTCTGTGGGTTATTTTGTATTTCTGCTTCGTGGGTCACATCACTCTTTTGTACTTCAAACACTTTCAGATTACAAGACAAGTGCGTCAAAGTTTTTTTTTTTTATTACAATTCTTTATTTAGAAGACAGTTGAGAACATTTCAGAAGTTACAATGAACTTGCAGTTACAGGGAGTAGTGAACTTTTGCAATAACGGAACAGTATACATTGAAACCCTCCCCATCAAAGTGTTTTTTTATATTTTTTATTTAGTGAATGATGAGCAGGGAAAAGAAATGGATACTGATGAATAAACTGCATCAGCATCTGTTGTTTTTCTTCGTGCTAAGCGTGTTTCCATCCCACTGGTATCCCATCATGCACTTGTGAACACACACACTCACACTCAATTAAGTTTTCTAACTCTGTATTGTAATAACAAATTGTTAAAAAGTAAGGGATAAAAAACCCAATATCATTTGGACAGCACCTGTCTTTCTCTTGTGTATCAATAAAGGGAAATAGACATAGAAGGAAAATAGGGTATAATACATAGACAAAAATAATGACTGGAAAATTAAAATACTTCATAAATAATTAGGATGACAGAATACTAAGAATGGGTAGTAAGTAAAAAAAACAAACATTGATTGACAATAAAGTAATTGAGGGAAATTTAACAGCATACAATTATATCCATCCTTTTCCATTCTTTTCTCACCTTTAATTTTTTTTGAAGAAAAACAAAATGTTCAAAGTAAGAGAAGTGAAGGAAAAAATATATAAATTAAATATTTTTACTTTTTTGCAGTTGATATGTTTTATATACATTTTTAAACATTTTAATGTATTTTATTATATTTTTAACTCACATCAGAATCAGAATCAGAAACAGGTTTATTGCCAGGTAGGTTCGCACATACTAGGAGTTTGACTTGATGTCACGGTGCATACATAAAATATAAAAAAACAAGAAATCTAATATAAAACAAAAAATCTTTTACACCGTAATAAAATATAGTTAAATAGCAATACAAATTAAATAAAGCAGTAATTTACATGGAAATAGAATGCTATGAATGAATTTTAGAATATAAACTATGAAATCAAATCAAATCAAATCAAATCAAGTTTTATTTATATAGCACATTTATAAGCGATTTTTGGTCGAGCCAAAGTGCTGTACAGAATACAAATAGCCTACAGTAGGGACACTTTACATCAAATACAACATGTGAAATGTGAAATAAGAATATGTGCAGAAAGGAGTATGAACATTGTGTGCATTAATGTAATGCATATAGTCTATGATGTGGCAGAGGCAAAGTGTCAGTGGGGGGGGGGCGGGCCTTGTTTAAGAGGCCGGTAGCGGAGGGGAATGCAATGCATTGTAAACATGGCGCTGTAACAAAACGATTTTCCAATTTGGGATTAATATAGTATATCAAATCAAATTCTATCTAAATCTAATTAAAAGCAATATTAATGGAAAATTGGAAATGATTCAAAACATAAAAGGTTATACAAAACTGTAAAAAAGGAAAAGCTTACCTTTTGGGTGATGAAGATGAGATACTGAGGGTCAGAGAGTTAACCTGCAGACTCGCACACAGTGTCAGATCTCAGCTGGCAGGCCCGGACTGCACCGAGCGGTAAAGGACTTAACGAGAAGGGTAAATAAATATAGCACGCGTGTGTGATATGAATATGGAGGAGGAGAAGTGTATATGAGCGTGCTGTGGAGCAAATTAGCCCTGAGCTCGTTTTTAAAGGCTGAAAATGAGTCTGCTGGCAGAAAAGTTCAGCCAGCGGCAGCCGGAGCCAAGTGTGTAATGAGGTGAGAGAGAGAGAAACACACACACCCAGGCTGAATGTGTTCCTTATACACACACACACACACACACACACACACACACACACACACACACACACACACACACACACACACACACACACACACAGGCTGTAAATAGAGGGTATTAAAATGGTTTTGGCAGCAAACACTTCAAACTCAGTAGCAGAGCTGTGGTTTCCTCCTCCCTCACTCTCAATTTCAAAATAATTATGAACTGTACCGATTTAAGTTATATTCACATATACATCCCCATACTCCACAGTGGGGTGAGTTCATCCAAATTACACACACACTAAACGTTGGCAATTGAACATCCAATACGATTTCCCTTTGATATTGGCGTATCATAGTGGGCTGTTTTAATCATAATTAAACCTACAGTAACAAAGTGAAAGGATTTATTTTCCAAAATATTTGTATGTTGAATTTGTTGTACTCTGCAGTCTACCTAAAGCGGTTCGACAACAATTCCCGTGGGTCGTAATATTCAAAATGTCTCAATGACATTGAACACTGCATAAGCGACGGTCGCATCTTCGGGCAATATCTATTAACTTTACATTTTTAAAACTGTCACCCTTGTTTGTGTAGTTTTATCAGATTTGATTGACCGTGACAAGACAATCCTTTTTTTTAATCCACCCACTCCATTAAGTTAGGTTAGGTTAGGGTTAGGGTTAATGTTTGTCTGACATCGGCTCAGCTGTTTCTAGGTTGAAAAACAATGGAGCCAATGATCCGCTGAAGGACAAACAATTAGCTAATCATCATCGGGGGACAGGACTTACGCCGTTGCGGCAGTTTTGTCCAGCATTGTAGTTTTCTCAGCCCTTCTGCGCTCTTTGGCTAATATCAGACCGAACTGTCCCTTGTTACACGCAAAATCTGAATTTTGTCCACGCATCAATGTCAACTTAAAATGTCATTAGATTCAGGCGCTTATGTATTTTATTTGCTGTTATCCAGCTGATTCGGTGTCGTCAAGGACAAAAAACAGATAGGATCATTCAAATAAGGACTCTGGGTAAGATATAATCTTTTATATATAGCCCTCGATACGTATTTCCGTCCCTTCCATTGTTAGTTTGTGTCTGTCTGGCTTCAGTCAGACACACAAAGTCACTTTTCACAGTGTAAAGCTGTGATCAATGCTGCCATTTATGCACAAACACACAGCGATTGTATGTTGAATGACACACACACACACACACCAAACACAGGCCGTCACAAAATGCCTTCAGTCAGGCAGACGGGGATTCAAAATGGCTGACGGTTGGCCGTGTGTCGAGAACAGAGCGGAGTGTTTTGTGTTAACGAAGTTGGCAGTGTCCCAGTGTCGGATCCATACAGAAGTCAAATAAAGACTGCTGTGTTCAGCTGAGGAGTCAGAGAGAGGAACAGAGGACTCACGTGTGCATCACCACTCCTCCATGCGGCCATCTTGAAGGGCGACGGCACAGACGTCTGCAGAATGAGCGGGAAACACAGCGCCTTACATGTTCTTTTGAAACATTGCTTGCCTAAATTAAATGTTTTATCCACATAAATATGCAGGTTTTTTTAAACTTGTATTATTTCTATTGATTTCAGAACTTTTTCTAACACAGGCCTGTTCAACATTGCATTGTGTTTCGTTTTTGGGGTACTTGAGATTGCAATGACATAAAACAATAATGGACCCACTTCTGCTTTTCGACTGTCTAGAAGTGTAATGCTACTTTCACCTGTGACGCTTATGGAGCACAATAACTTGCCACTGCAAAGACTGCTTGTCACTAAACCTAGACATAGGTTACATCAAATGTTAGAAACAATGACTAATGCTGTCATAGTGCACGATGAATTTCAAAACTGCTTCCAAATTGTACGGGTCAAGTTTCTTTAAAATCGGCCAGATGTTTTTATGTAATCCTGCCGAAGGATAAACAAAAGGCCAAAACCAGTCACAAGTTCTTACCCTTCCTCATCTCCCCCCCCTCTTCCTGCAGCCATGTCCGGAGGCCTCCAGGGTCAGAGCGCCTCCTCCGTCAGCTCTGAGATCAAGTCGGAGGACGAGGGAGACGAGAACATTCACCACGACAGCAAGTCCCTGGACGCCAAGAAGGAGGACGGGGACAGCAAGGACCTGAAGTCCATTGAGAGGTAAAGATCTAGGTTCAGGTTCCTCTCAAACGTTGACTCTCATCAAACCCCTCAGCTGGGCTGGTACAGGCTTTGACCAAAAACACCGACATGACCTTCCTTGTTCATTGAGAAAAAAAGTTCGTCTACGGGCTCAAGATGTTGGGTTTATACAAACTCAAGTTATCCGGGGCTTTTTCATTCTCAATTTTATATCAGCATTTCCTGAAAAACTATAAAATACAATACACAAATTTGACATGTTTATATGAGGACCCCCTTGGTGGTTATAGAAATATTTATATAGAATTGTGTTTTCTATTTCACTTATTGTACTAAGATTATTTTTGTAATCATGCGTGGTATTTTTTTTAATTAACTTTTTTTTTTTTTTATCTCACGTACCCCATGCAGTACCCCAACTTACCACTAGGGGTCCGCATACCCCCATTTGAGAATCACTGTTCTAGGGGGTCAAGATGTTGGGTTTATACAAACTCAAGTTATCCGGGGCTTTTTCATTCTCTATTTTATATCAGCATTTCCTGATAGGACGGGAATTGAAAACTGAAATGTAGCAATCTTTTGAATCTTAAGAGACACAAGGAAGGTCTTAAAGCTGTGATTTTTGGGGGGAACCAGCCTTTGGACTTTGATGAAGTAACTAAGTGTGATGAGAAGCAGCTAAATACAACAAAATATTATATATGATTTTGATGTTACAAACTGAGCTCTAACCCTCAAAACCTCCCCATCCTCCTCCTCTCCTTCCCTCACCCCCTGCTTCCTCTCCCCTTGCTGCCCTTTGTGGTTTTCACTGCAGCAACGCAGACGACGAGGACTTGTCTCCAGAGCAGAAGATGGAGAGAGAAAGGGAACGGAGGATGGCCAACAATGCGCGGGAACGTCTACGCGTCCGCGACATCAACGAGGCGTTCAAGGAGCTGGGAAAAATGGTGCAGCTGCACCTGAAGAGCGACAAACCTCAGACTAAGTTACTGATACTGCACCAGGCCGTGGCCGTCATCCTCAGTTTGGAGCAACAAGTCCGAGGTCAGTTTTATATAGAGACGCCTGACCTTCGACCTCAGTACCTGCTTTTATTCTTCTATGTTAATTGATTGCGCCTAGACTGGTAGTTCATCATGATTATACTAAAGTTAAAAGAACACAACAATATAATACATCTTGTTGTTCATCTTATACAAATAATAAATAAAATACATAGCAACTAAATGTATATAGCAATTATAATACATTTGTAGTTTTTAGGCGCAATCCAGACGGACACATGTTAATGGTCACACATCTTGAACCTGATGCAATAAGAAACTGTGTCTGCAGGGACATTTGTGACCTTAAAACAAAAAGATTTCGAACACCCTAACTTCCAGTATTTATAAATCAGACTTTGATGACGGCCACGGCCTGGTGCGGTTTCAGTAACTTGGTCTGAGGTTTGTCGTTCTTCAGGTGCAGCTGCACCGTCACTTTTATCCATCCTTCCATCATGAACCATCTCTGGGTTTGGGATTCAAATGTTTCAGATTTTTCCTCCAGGTTAAAATATTGTTGGAGGATGAAGGCTGCTCATCTGCATCCAGGAAAGGAACACAACACCGTAAACAAAATATAGAATGTATTAAAAAGGGGACTGAGTTTGTGGGACCTCACCCATTGGTTTGTGGAATACTGTTTTGAATGCTTTGAGTTTGGCCATCTTGTGTCTTTGGAGCTAAAAGGGAATTTAAGGTAGAAATCATAGTTCAAGAAGTTAGATATCATTTAGCACATGTAGTGCTCCAAGAGCTCCAGGAGAGGGAACCACTGGCGCCTGTTGATTGTGTTAACATTTCAATACTTATTAACTAACACAGCATAAAGAAAATACAGTAAGGAAAGTATGAAGTTGACTTTTGATTGTGTTCTGATTTTATGTTTCAGTATTTGTTAGCAATTGTGACTGAAAGAATATTGCTTTCATTTCACTTTTTTTGTTTTTTTTAAGAAGGGGCAGGTAAAAGAAGATTAAGTCAGAGCCAGTAATCACCAGAAATAATCTCTTCCTCCATGTGTGCAGAGCGAAACCTGAATCCCAAAGCGGCGTGTCTGAAGCGCCGTGAGGAGGAGAAGGGCTCCATGTCCTCGGACGGCGCTTCGCTCTCATTGGCCGCCGCTCACCACGCCGCCGCCACCATGGGCGATGGGTCCAACCCCCTGGGACAAATGTAAAACGCAGTAACACCTCCCTGAACCCCTAAATGGTCAGAAGGTTTCACTTATAAACTAATCTGCTGTTGTACCTTAAACTCAAACCAAAGAGTTTACATTTAAAAACCAGACCAGAAACTTCAAGACATTCAGTTGCCATGAAATTGATGGCTCAGTAAACATGCCTCCATTGAAGCTAATGTTACGTTGGCTCCCAATGAAAGCACATTGGAATATTACATTCATGCTTTAAGGGTCAAAAGTTTAAATCATTATGACTTAACATGTAGTCTGTGTACTGTTTAACCATTTGTTTCCTGGATAGAGAATTATTGTAAGCAAACCAAAATGCAAAAAGAAAAGCCAATCAGTCATTCAAACATATGTGAAAGTCGAAGTAACGTAAAGTCAAATAACTATTTTACACTTTAGATTAACTGATGACAACATTTTATTCAAATGTTTGTCTGATGACTCAACAATCAGAATTCACATTTTATTCTTGCAGTTGCATTATTTGTCTACTCCATTGCAGAAAAAAGGTTATAACTTACACAGACAACATGTTGACCGAATACTATATAGGTCAAATATATTTTAAAACTTGAATGTTTTTGGACGAAGCTGATAATTCAGAAGGTCTAAAAATACAGGCCAGAACTTGAGTTTCTTTCTGGTCCAGGTACATTTTAACAACAGATTGGAGGTAAGTGTGATTTTCATGTGTGACAGTGTGTGTGTTGTCAATGTTCTATGCTCTTAAAACATTAAAAAAATGTTAAATGCACTTGTAATTAAATACCTATTTATTTGCACTTTTCATCAAATCAACATTTTGTTTTTAGATGTTTAGACATGAAAAGCATTTTTTTATTTGTTTGGATTACAGTATATATCAATTTTTATGTTGATTGAAATATATTTTTGTTAAGTCATTTATATATTAATCACAAATTATTTGTGTACTTTTTGTACATTTACGTATGTCTGCTCTGACTGTAAAAGTTTGGAGTTTCTCTTTAACACCTGAGGAGTTGGGTGAAATAAATAATGTTTTTTTTCAGGTGCCACTGTTAGAGCTACTCTTACAGTTAAAATAGGTGTTTGATTGTACGGTAAGTTAATGTCCCTCCTAATCCCCTGTTCCTTTAATTGTTTATATACTTTTCAGGTCAAAGGTGCCAGAGTTCATCAAGATGATGAGTGACCACTTCCTCTGACAGCGTTTCCCTGCAATCGATCAACCACGTTGTTGCTTAAGCCTGACCAATCAGATTCTCTTGATCTTCGGCCTGACCAATCAGATCAGCCTCCTTCTCTCCTCTTGTCTGTCTCTTATCCTGCTCTTCACCTTCGTCTTCTTCTTCTTTCGGGAAAACGAACTACAGCGTCACGTTAGCCGCTTTTGTCACGTTGCATCTCCGGCCGAAGTGAACTAGATGCTACTTTGTGGAGACGTTCAATGGCCGCCGTAAACATGGCTGCTGCAAAGTGGCCGTCTGTGGGAGCTTCTGACACAAAGTGACAGCAATGGACAAACTTCTTTGGAATCACATCATCCGAGAAATTCTTCTTCTTGTACTTCTTGTTTTATCAGCATTCCCAGTTTTAATGAACAAAATGGTTCTATATATAGTATATATATATATACAACAAAAAGGACAAAAAAGGACAAAGAACTTGTCAAAAAAAGGGCAACTGGACGCAGGGAGTTTGGAGGGTTTGTGTTGGAGCAAGTTATTCAGAACGGAGCAAAACATATCACAAAGTGTTAAAGAATTTTTTGTTTTCTTTAAAGCAACATTGCGCAGCTGTTCTTGAATGCAGCGCGTCTCTGACTGAATGGCAATCTAACGCCACACTGTGGATTAAGCTGTGCCTGATCTCCTCTTGGATGCCAACCAGTCAGATAGAAACACACGGAGAAGCAAAGCAAGAGAAATTAAAAAAGAACCGGAAAATCCAGAAAGAATCACAGAAGCAAGCGGCCCACTCATACATCCCCTTACTAGCCACACATCACAGATTCAAGTACAATGTAAACAATATTAGGTCCTGATATGCCGTGTCATTCAAGCAGAAATTAAGTTTGCAAGCGCTTTTTGACTATCATAGATAACTAGAATCAAACGGGGCTAAACAGCAAAAACATGGGCAACTCGTTCTTCCCCTTCTAATGCATTCCCTCCTAACCTACTAACATTCACCTTAGATTAAAAAAAAACGTGTTTATGTATTTTTAGCAGTGTTGACAAGTTGACTTTGTTTACGAAACAACTAAATTGTACCTACTTCAAACCTTTTAGGAGGACCACCATTTCAAAAAGGCTGAACAGTTGTAGAGTGTATTTTCTGGAAGGAAGAGAATCAAGAGAAAGAATCAGTCAGTTATTCAAACAATCAATCAGTGAGTGACTCCAGGCGGACCGGGGTGTTTAAATTATTAGAGGTAGAGGAATTACAGTAATCAAAAAAGAAGAAAGAATCATGCAGCAATGAAGAACTGTACTCTTAGACGTGGCAGGAAGAAAATACTTCTATTGACATATTTGTTAAGGGTTGTTGGGGTCTTTGAGGCCGAAAGAAAGAGTAGGAAACACACCGAATCCTTTGATAGATATTCGTCAACATGTGCAGACTTAGCAGAGTTTAAAATCATGTACAGGCCATTTTTGAAATCAAAAGATTACCGGGCAGATGGTTGAGAGCATGGTGAGATCATACAAATGATACATGGATGACTGGATTAGAGGGAAGAGGGCTGGACTGAGCACTGAAGTGATTTCTATTCCATGTTTAGCACATTCCCTGAATCACCAATGCTCTACTTGAATCGAGTGGTTCTGGAAGTCCCAAGTCCTGAACCATTAGAGTTGTGGGAGTCATAAGAGGAGAAAGGAATGAAGTGGGTCAACGTCCCCATGAGCTACTAATAGAAGGGAGAGTATGGACAATAGAAATTAGAGGTCTAAATGATAATGCTAAGCTGTTGGGGAAGCAAGGGAACAATCGTCAGGGTGAATACTTTCTTCTGGGGGCCAAGCAGCAGAAGTCAAAGCATTCCTGTATTGGATTTATTCCCTGGATTAGTATCTCGCCAATCATAACCCTAAACTTCTACCCTCTTAGACTTCTCCCCTCCCTGAGTACGACCTTCGGGGACTTTCTGATCGAAATGTTCCGTCTTGCAGATAACTGACAGGTTCATTGTAGTTGAGGAGTCTGTTACTGGGACCTTACATTTTCCTTGACCTTGCAATCCAGTTGCATCGATGCATTGTTGAACATTTCTAAAACCTTGTGTCTTGTTTTTCTGCATACCATTGTAGAAACTAGAGAATCAAGTATACTTAAATATCCCACAGTTCCAATTGGAATTTTTGATTTTGGAAGACTACTTTCTGTCCTGTTTGGGTTTAGACGAGCGAAGCTTGTTCAGAAACAAAACTAGTTGCGCTCCTGAGACATGGGACCGAATCATCCGCTACAGTTAGGGTTAGGGTTAGCCCTCAGATTCTTTCAGCCAGTCATGGCCCTCAAAATAAAACCAGTATACTCCTGTGTCATTCCTTGTGAGTCTGGTATCAGTCCAACATGCCTGGTGTATGTCCCAGATACTTGTATGTCAATTCCAAACACTTTTTAAATCAAGTGACACCATTGTCTGAGGCAAGTCCAATCTGCGAGCCAAACCACTAATAAAATATGTTACTTCAGACAAAGGGTTGCTTTGTGATAGAACTTTAGAGAACTGTAAAAAATGAATTCGGTCCGGATAGGTCATTAACAAAACCTTGAAGTTTGTTGCATTGCTAAGTATCAAGGTGTACTCCCCTCCAACAGGTGAAGTTATTCGGAATATCTGCAAGAACTTCCATTGTTGTCTTGTATTAATCTGAAAGTCCCCTTTCACTTTTGATCCTCTCTCAATCCAGTCCTAGTTCTGTCTTCTCTGCTGACCCTAGCCTTATGATCCCTAAACCAGAGCCCGAGCCCCTCTTCCCCGCCCCCCCCCCCCCCCCCCCCCCCCCCCCCCCCCCCCCCCCCCCCCCCCTCCCCCAAGCGGACCCGCAGATGCAATTTGAACATTCACACTACCAATGTGCCTTTTAGAGTTCATATCATTCGAGTTGCCAGAGGAGGACATTAAACTGGTCTTTTAATAGGATGCAAGCTTAGGGAAACCTGTTCTTAGTCATTAGGTTCTATGCAGTCAGGTTTTTTACCAGACCTGGGAATTTAAAAAAAGCTAAAAAGGAAAAAAAAGTATTTTTTGGATAAAAAAAACTAAACTGTATTTAATGTACTGTACGCTTATATGTAAGTAGACAGCCTGTTCTGGCTCTGAGCCAATGAGACAGACGCTTGATTTAGCAGGACAAGTCCCTATCCCTGTCCTTCCCTGACCCCCCCCCCCCTCCCAAGTTTTCCATACCCCCCCTGGTCCTAGCCCCAGCCCTGTTTCCATGGTGAACAACGCGTCTCTTCTTGTATTATAGCTTATCAGCTTTTTATCAATATTTGATCGGCTTGTTCGTAAGCCAATGTAGTCTTCAGTACAAAGTGTGTGGTCGTATGTTGTAAAACAGATTTTCTTTTTCCTCTCTCTCTCTTTTTTAAGAAGAATCTTTTTTCTTATTACTTTTTCTTTGTCTGTTCTGGTTTACATGTCTATTATAGAAAATGTAAAAACAACAAAAACAAAAACAAACAAAAAACACAATTAGCTATCTGACAGCACCGTTTCTGTCCGTGCTCATTTTTGATGCGTTTTTAAACCCAATCAACAGGAAGGCACGGAAACGGGAAAATAATCTATTTGAATAAATCAATCTATATATAGATGTACAAAAAAATATATACGATATATAAGGAGGGGTGCCATTTTTTCTGTTATTTTTTTTATTTTATTTTCCAGAGGAGTGTTTGCTTGAGGACTTATTTTCTCAAAGATTGAACTGGCAGACGTTGGAAAGGCCCTTCAGTGTTACGAAATGTTCAACTGACTTTGTTGTGTTCTCTGTTGTTGCCATAACAACACCCTCTGACTAGTACGGCATCCTGCGCAGGACAAAAATGGGACCGGAGCGTCATCAGCTCCATTCACTGCTCTCTATCCAAGGCAACAACACACAGACGTTTGTAAATTGTATGCAACAAAATGGCAAACTTTACCATTATTTTGAAATTGTGTATGTAAAAGTTATATTTTTACATGTAGACTGTTGTCATTTTGTGTTTTAGAAATATGTTGTATCGGTTTTTTTGTTAAAATATGAAAAAGTAAAATTCAGTGTGTGTTGAAAAAATGTGTCACATTGAAAATGTAGTGCGGTCAAAAGTTCAGAATCATTTCTTTTTTTTATTGTTTCAAACATTAAGTTTATATCTGTGGGGTTCATGGGAGGAATCCGAAAACATAAAAGATATATGATATTTGTTTTATTCTCCATGCCTCATGACATTACCATTTTTAAATGTATTTTTTGAAGAGAATTGTGTAAATAGTCATACAACTTTTTTTCTGTGGGGTGAAGACTTGCCAGTGAGAGGCGACGATGATGATGATGATGATGATGATGATGATGATGATGATGATGATGATGATGATGATGATGAT
>CALSBZ010046909.1:1138414-1150581 GCA_943591055.1 Gobionotothen gibberifrons | reverse complement strand
CGGCGTAGGCGGGCGGCGTAGGCGGGCGGCGTAGGCGGGCGGCGTAGCCGACGTAAAAGTCGGGACGCCTTCGGTACGCGTTCTTTGGTCTCAGGTTGGTGTGTAGCGGCCTTAAGAGTAAAACCACAATAAAATGTTACACTTTTTACATTTCCGGTAAAAATGTGCTCGAAATGGATGAAGAAAATGATTCACGTTTTATTCAAACCATGTTACTGAAGTGGGCCACAGTTGGGTTTGTCCAATCCCAGCTGGAAAAAGATAACAATATGAAATATCAGCAGAATATAATGTGAAAAATATACAAGAAGACAACAGTTAAACATTTTCCCTGTGTGGCCGATCGCCTCGAATCGCAATTTCCTGGTTTTTTCCGACGCTCCAATCTTTCTTAATTATTTCTGGTTAATGTTTTAATCTTTTACTTCGTTTTTTATGTTAAATACTTATTGTCCTTATGGCTGCTGTTATTGTTGATGTTGTTACTACGCTTTTTTATTGTAGATCAGTAGAGGTGTTGGGGAACAGGGTTCTTTTAGATTTCTGAGCTGAGGGTTTTATTCTTCCTCGTACCAGCCCAGCCTGTTGGTTCTCATCGCGTAGTGATCAAGGAGGTTCATGTTCATGACCAGTGTGTACTGTGTAGCAATACATGTGCCATTTCTATAATGCAGCACTTTGAATGCCTCTTTCTTTGTAGTCTTTAAAGCATAGAGGGGAATGACTGTCAGTGCCAGTGGGATGTGCAATTTTATATTTAACAACTAGTTTTTCTACTAAACTTCAGATCAGGATTATTATGGGAGAATTACTATTCTTGTGCTACTACTGCCTTATTAGGCCCATATTGAGCAGAGCATATTAAGACCCAAACTCATGTACAACAACTTCCTTACTTGCAAACAAATAAGCACCAATTATTAGAGGGTTATTGAGGAAAAACTCTCAACTAATGGCCTATTACTTGTAGGATATGGTCATGTAGAATAAGGCATTAATAAGTGTTTTATAATGACTAATAAAGAGCCAATATACTGCTAATATGCATGTTAATTAGTGTACCTTAATATACTGTAGTGTTACCAAAATGTTTATCCAGGGACGTACAATACTTGCTAAAGTCACTAAGAAAAGGTTTTCTAATTGAATTACATATATCACACAAAAGACTGCAAGATGATTGGCTGCGTCCTTCCTCTGCAAGATGGACAGTGATTGGTATTTCTGGCCATTTTTAGCTGGTTACACCGTGAATTCCTCTGCCCAGAGGTGGGTAACATACATGTAATGATCCTGGCGTTATTATTTATGTTACCTGTTGTCTTGTTTCACTTCCTGTCTTTGTGTTTTTGGTGATTGTCTGCCCCGTCCTGATTCCAATCACTTGCTGCCCTTGTGATTTTGCCAGCCGTCTGCAGCTGTGTCTTGTCCATTTGAACTACTTCTGTGTGCATATATGCCGGTATTTCCCAGTGTTCTCTCTGAGTTTGTCATCAATGTTCCTGTCGATGGTTCCCCTGGATGATCCCTGGTGCTCTCTCGTGGATTTCTCTTCAATTTCCTCCTGCAAAACTGTCCCAGAACCCAGTTCCCCCTCTTCAGTAAAGTCAAGCTCTACGTTCTCCAGAGGACGAAGCAGTGACACATCTTTTCCAGGTACTGTTGAGCATTTTATTTTTTTACATTTGGGCAGGAATGGGCGTAGCGTGGTTAACTTCGAGCATTTATTTTCAATAACACCAACATGTGTAAATCTACTAAAATGCATTGAACACTAATAACAACAATCGTGAAAAAACATAAACTTATCTATGGTCAGGTATGTGTGGTGGTCGTAGGGGTCGCAGTTGAACCTTATTCAGTTTTGTTATAATATTAAAATATCCTGTAATGATGTAATGTTGCAGTCACCAATCCTACCACCTCATCCCCCCTTTTACAGTTTGAACGCTAAGCTAGGCTATATCGTGTACACAACAACATAACCAACATGTTGGATGTGTTGACATAACACCTAACCTTGTACTGTTAGTGGGATTGTGTTTGTCTCAGCTCTGCAATAGACTGGAAACCTGGGTGTACCACTGAATGCAATTCTCCCAATGCATGCTGGGATAGATTGTCTTTTGTGAAACTGAAAAGGATAAGCTTAATTCAAAAGGGGGCAAATGATTAATTTGACCTTTACATCTCCATTTCAATGGATGCATACTGTATTATGTAGGTATTCAGTGTCTTGTATTAACGGATGAGAATCTGTATTCAAACTTCATCTCCTTTATTTTGGAACATTTTGACCTTATGCAGCTATATTCTTCGGCTCTGATGATTTATGTTTATTTCACAAACGATTTAAGTCTGACACTGGACACTAATTTGAATAATAAGCCATGTGTTTACAGTCTTTGTGTTTCCACCCAGGTGTAACACGCCTGTACAGGTTTCGAGCCTGAAGAGGAACTGGTTCTTCAGTTGAAGGGATTGCCTCCTGTCCTGATGATCCCTACAGGAAACGCTCTATTCAATGTAGGATGACTTTTCATTTTGACTCATCAAAGTGTTTTCATAGGCATCTGCCTGTGGGCTACAGGTACTGACGTAAATTTCCCGATATTTAGTACATGAACACATGTTATGAGCTGTTTTTTCGACTTTACAAAACATGTTCATCTTACAGTGGCCAAACCCTTCATCTGTGAAGTACATGCTGTATCAAAACCCTTTTGAAGCTGATACAAGTTACAGAAGAATGTCTTGAGCACTTGATCACTGTCCAACACGTGTTGTACCTTCACCTCCTGCCCAATAAAGTACATTTGGTCTCAAATTAGTTCTTTTTTTAATGTTAAACAAGCATTTAAAACTGTGTCTACTGGCTTGTTTTGTCAACTTTTATTACATACCGGTAACCAGATTTTTCATAACACAGTTGTTTATCTTTTGTCGGCTTATGGATGATTCTGCCAGGAGAGTTTGATATCCACCCTAGCCTGGGGCTCAGTTTCACTCCCATTAAATCGTGTATGAAAAAAAGAGCAAGACTTTTGCTTATGAAATGAGGAACACCTGAAATAACCCAACTTTAGAATCTCTTATTGGATCATAGCATGTCATCTTCTGTGGTTTTGAGGAGTAAATGTGTCATTGAGGTATCAACATATCGAGGGCATACTTGTCAACCCTCCCGATTTTCGCGGGAGACTCCCGATTTCATGGCCCTCTCCCGGTTTCCTCCCGGGGTCATATTTCTCCCGCATTTCTCCCGATTTCTGACAAAATCAGATTTACTCAGGACTGTTTCCACTCGGACTTTAATACAGCGACACCATTGTTTGGTTTCCATGGTAACACGTCTCTTTAGTAGCGCGCGCAACTGAAAGTCTGAGAGGGTGAGGAAGATTGTCACAGAAAATAATCGACAACTCCACCCTCTGCTCACTCCTTTCCTGTTAAATACAGGTCCAGCCCACACATATGCTCCATTAAGGATGGTGCTTCAGGCCGCAAGGCAGTGCACTTACAACTACAAGAAGCATGTTAATGTTAATCTAATACAGCTCCGGCGATCCACTAGAAACTAAACTTCATAAACATGTGGATGATAATATACTTAATGAACAATATTTTGACTTTCATTGAAAAAATAATTCTTCTATCTTTTTTCCTTTTGGCCCCAAATAGTTCAGTGTGTTCTGTGTTAGGTCTTTTGGTTTTTGATGAATAACTCTGGATTGGTTTAGAATTCACATGCACCCTTTTGGCAGTAGAAAGAGCTCATTGAGAGCTTTCATTTGATATATATAACACATTTTTGACCAAAATGTCACTTACGCCCCTCTGGTTCTCACCCCTCGATATGTTGATTTTTAATCTAAATGAATTGTGTTAACATTTTGTACAAACACTAGAGTTGTTCATTTGTTTCACTTCTTTTGTCATACATATCAGTATTTTCTTCCCAACTAGGTGAATAATTGGTGTAGCTACTGTATGGCCTTTTTAATTGACTCGAGACTTTCTTAAAATACACAAAGGAAAAACCGTCCTTAATCTTTTCCTATACTTTGACTTGGTTTTGAAAGCTTTAAAGTTATTATAAGTTGAGAGTCAGAAGTGTATATGACTAGTTTTGCTTTTAAAGAGGAAAAAAAGATCAGAATAACTCAGTGAATGGTGACGGTCTGAACTCATTAACACTCATCTGACAGCTCTTTCCAGCACGTTGGAACATTTCCCTCTGAAACCTGTTCAGTCTTAGTGTTTTTAGACTGAAACGCAACATGTTCTGCCACAAACCATCAGGTGTGGCCGCTGGATGTTTTCCACCTGAGTCTTAGATCATCTTTCAGCATGCTATCTTGATGTTCGGTCTGTTCGATGTTCTTTTCTTACCAGAAGGTGATTAAGTGTGCCACCACAACTTTAATGAAATCAGCCGTATAAAATATTAACTTTCAGGAGTACCTGAACATTACAAAATGATCACAATACCACACAAGTTTGTCATTTGGGTAAATCAAACTTTGAGTATTTGGATAACTTTGTTTGCAATAACCACACAGTTCTTTACCATTTCTGATTCGGTATGCAGAGGAAATTCCCAGTTTTTTAAAAGTATTTTGTGTATAAAACACTGCAATTGTGGAGAAAATGTGAATTAACAATGTTTTGGGGTAATTGTATGTTCGATAAAAAAGAAAAGAAAAAAGTGTCATAAAATTTCACAAAGTTTCCCCAAAATATCTCAGATATTCTGTGTTTTTAACAAACAGTTCGTTTTTCTGAATATTACATCTGTCCACAGACTTTGAAACGTTTTCCCTACAATGGCATTTATCAACAGTAATTATATCCACAAAAAAGCGTTGTCATGGCGCGTTGTTTATGTTATTCCCTTCGGGAAAACATAAATTCCCTTAGGGAAAATAAAAAAATGTATTATTCAAGAGAGACTTGTAAAGACAGGTATTTGCATTTGCATACAGTATATTGTTAAATAACAATAAAGATATGTAATACAAAAAAAAGAGAGAGACTTGCACAATGGAAAAAGTGACTAATCATACAAAAGCTTGTCTACATAAATCAAGAAAACGTATATAAACATTCTGCTGACGTATTAATGAGCAGCATAACTGAGCAAGAAGATCACCTCTTGTTGCAGCAGTGTGAGTTATCAGTGTGTGAGTAAAGGTTGTCACCCGGACGCTCCCCTCTGCAGCATGTTGAGCTACACACACCCTGAACATCCAGATGAGGCAACACAGCTGATTCACAGCCAAAGAAAATAAATGTGGGAAAGAAGGAAATGAACTCCTCATCACGCAGCTTTCACTTTGATTTCCCCTTTGTCGCTTGAGCGGTGTCTCACAGTTTCATATCACAACTGAGTGAAATATCCAAATCCTCGACTCGACTGTCTTTTATGGTCATGATAGACACAATTCACCTAAATACATTTTGACATATTCTAATCTTTATTACAATTGAATTCAAAGTTCTGTGGATTAAACAAAGTACGGCTGCACAGCATGTTTTTTTTACTCACTAGAAATGAAATTACAAACACTGGCAGTGATTTCAAAGACAATGTATGTGTGATGCAGACATTGTGTAACTAATAAATGTTTTTAAATATGAAGTTAAAAAAAGAAATTCACAAGACAACCCAAACTTGAATGATTACTAACCGATCTTCTGAATATAGGAAATGTGTATCTATATACCTTACAGAGGGAAACACAATGACTGACAGTAGCAGGGGGACACTTTGTTATTCTTTACTTTATTACACAATGTTTTTCCCAGATACATTATAGCAGGAAGGCAGTTTCCTATTGGTGTCATGGACATCGCACCTTGGACTTTCTTGGAGGCAAAAGTCCTGCACGCAACACATTGAGAGAGATATTAAAAAAATATATATACATTTTCTATTCATTTTACTGAAGCTTCCTCTGGAGGGAACTTTGGGATTTTAGCCCATTTACATGCAAAGAACATTATATAACACACTACAGGACAGAGAAACCCCCCAAAAGCACAATAGGGTCTTTTTAATTATCAAATAGTTTTGGTAAAGTCCAACTACACACCATCATTATTTCCAAAATGGGGTAATCCTTTTTAAGTTTGATTGTTTTATTTTGAGGATGACTCCTATCCCATGTGGACTGAAATATTGTTGCATAAAAGTTTGTGAAGTGTAATGTGAGTAAGACTGGATTTCAAACATGGTTATTATGGACAAACATATTTGTAATGATGTCCTTGTAACAGTTTCACAACAAGAGGGCCATGCTGCTTACATCTCATTCCTATCAAGCTCACAAGCAGGCGTGTGCATTGGTTTGTACATGATAACGTGCCACGTGCTGCACTTTTATCAGATATTGGGGCCATTCGTTTTCAAAAACCCTCCTCAGGTGAGTCTGACCTGCCAGCAACCTGACACTCTGACAGTAACTTATTTAAATTCCAATGCATTAGCCTTTCCACAAACAGGTTTGTCGTAACAAAGTTATTTGTATATGAATTACATTACTAAGGTCATTTGAATGCATGTGTAAGGTGTGTGAGTCCATCGTGTCAACAGCAGAATGGGTGTGTGCTCAGAACAGAGGAATGTGAGGCGTGGTGTTCAGGGTTTCTCAACACAAGACGTTCAGTCTGACTCCTATGGCAACCAGCGGCTGGATAACCCACAGCCAGAGACTCCAAACATCAGATGAGCTGCCAGTGTGTCTGCTGCGTGCCACTGTGAGTTCAGACTGCTGGAAATCTGGCTCCAGTCTTGTAAAAAGCCCCCCCCCCCACTGTGATTATGTTGAGGTCAAAGTTGACATTTTAGTGTTCAGATATCACATCAAGCCTGCACTTAACACAAAAGAGATAGCATTGGTTTATGGTCCAAAAGATAACGATTTTTTAGATTAGATTAGATTTACCTTAATGGTTAATTGGTCCTTAATTGGAAATGTTTTTTGTTGCAGCACAATGTTAAGGAATTGCACATGAGATATAACATAAGTATAAACAGTAAATAAATACATAAACAGACAGACACATATAGAGAATGTCAATTAAATACACCATTTACTGACTCTTCTAAAAGTGTGATATTGATGCTTTACTTGAAGGACTGAAGTTATTACAATTTCTCCCGGGAGGGACATGAATACTCCATAAAATCCATGCAGAAGTTGTTGTAAAAACATCTTATGCTGGGACAAAGTGGACACAAAAAATCAACCACCATGCCTTTATCCACTAATATTTTATATATTTTAAAATATATATTTGTATACATTTTGGGAACACATGTAGGGTAATCAATAGGCATGTCTGTTATTTATTTTATACTATGCAAAAAATTAAAATAAAACTGTATTTTATCTCTTATCTTGCTTGGATTTGGAAAATATCCTTATTTGGTTAAAAGGATTGCTTTAATATGAAAAATAATACTTTTCTTCTAACTTTTGGTCTTTGTTTGAATTTTGCTGCATTCCCACTGGATGGATGGATAGATAGATAGATAGATAGATAGATAGATAGATAGATAGATAGATAGATAGATAGATAGATAGATGGATGGATAGATAGATAGATAGATAGATAGATAGATAGATAGATCGATAGATAGATAGATAGATAGATAGATAGATAGATAGATAGATAGATGGATAGATGGATAGATATATTGATAGATGGATAGATATATTGATAGATATATAGAATGATAGATGGACAGAACACTGGAACAAAGAACAAGAAAACCATAAGTGGCATAATCAGAAAGGAGAACCGGAAATCAAAAGGCCACGAGGGAGGAGAACATTCCTGAAAGTCTTTCAATAGTTGCATTTTAGTGTGAGACTGGCACACTGGATGTCCATACATGGTGAGCAGTGAGAGAGTGAATATCTTTCTCAGTGGACTTCCCCCAGATTAGTTTTCTGCCCTCGTCGCGTTTCCCTCCTATCTTCCCTCCAACAGGTAAAGCGACAACTGTCCTCCGTGCGTCATCGGCGTCGCTCGCGCTCATTACGCAGTTCCCGGTGTGCGGCAGGTGTAGCCCAGGACACACCCACGAGGCAAACTGCTGTCAGGCAGAAAGAGCAGCCTGTCAGTCTTCACAGAGCACCGCAGAGGGAGCACTAACAGGTAAGAGGCTGATCATTTACCGGGACGCTCGTTGGATTTTAACCTGCGTCGCTTTGTGGTCGTTTCCTGCTAACTTGGTTGTGGTTTAGAATAAACTTTAGTCTGCCTGAAGCGTTTTTAGTGGGGCAACTGCAGGGGGGAATCACTGAATATACTTTTCTGGTAACTTTTTCTGAAGGCAGGATACATGTGTTGGCATACTGTTCGTTCAAAAAGTGATGCATGCTAGTAAATACTTTGAATGTTACAAAGACCTATACAATTGGGATACAAAGCAACCTACTTTACATTGCATTATAACCAGCAGTTCAATAAAGTAAATATTCACATTACCACTAACCCATGGTGGAAAGTAACATGGTACATTTATTTGAGTAATACTTCTAAAAGTATATTTTGAGTTTCATCTACTTGTCTTGAGTATTTTGACTTTATGCTATTTAGATTTGTATTACAAAATGTAATCTATTTGTATAGGTTAAGATATTGGTTACTACGTTGAAATAAGCTTCACTTCTTCTATAACGGCACAATTAAAGAGATACACACATTAATGCAGCGCTTATTATAATTCTGTTATTTAAAATATATTATTCTGAAATAGGCAGTTGTACAGAGTGAATACTTTTACTTTTGGTATATTACCTGCATTTTGATCATACATTTGACTTTTGACTTATTTCCTTAGTAAGACTCTCAATTCAGGACTTTTTTTTAATATGTTTAACATTGTAGCATTACTTATTTTACTTTAAAGTTACCTCTTCCAACGCTGATATTACGAGTATACTTTCCACATAGAAATGTTATTATCAGTCATAGGATTCAAATCTATTTGGGCCAAAATGTTGATACCCTTATCCCCCATTGGTGTATACCTCTGGGGTCAGTTTGTGGTTTGTGTCTTTTCGTTTCAATGAAGGGGACATCTTAATGCAACAGTATGAAATACCAACTTTTCATCATGACACTGCAAATAGGAAAGTTTTCCAGTTGGTTTTCTTTTTGACTGACCTGCAGTGAGTGACCCCTGACCTCAAACCTATCCAACAGCTTTGGATTGATGATCTGGATAATCGTGTAGAATCTTGTAGAAAGTCTAACACACAACAGTAGAAACTGTTATCAGCGTGTTAATGTGCAGAGGTTATGAAGGACTTGTGTCACCCATCAGTTATGGCTGGAATGTTAGGCGGCAACACACTTTTGTCCAAGGAGTGTTGTTCAAATATTAACTTCAAGTCATTGAAGGAATGTTATCCTGTAAGAGAAAGAAATAAAACATATGGCTGTTGGATTGTCTTGTCATAGTTACAGTAGATCAGGTGATAAGAGTTGTTTCCACTATGACTTGAGCTTTAATCACAATCTGAATGAAACGGAAAATCTGTGCAGGACCCAACTGGTCGTAGTCAAACACCCACTGACAATGAAACGTGTCACAATGATGAAATATATTGTTTGTGGTTTTGCTATTCTGTGTTCAGTCAAAGGGCGAGTCTGACTGCACTCTGCACTGTGCACCGATAAGAGGGCTGCGGACAGGAGACCTTATCTTTATTTTAGCTGGGCGGGTGGCGCTAATGTCACTTACACTGGCTCCACATGGACCCTATGGTAGATATCAGTTAATTAATGACAACAATAATAACAATACCACTATGAACAGGTGGAATTTATCTACAGCGGACATTCAACCATGGCAGGTTTACAACTGTGACGAAACAGGAAGTTATGTAATTGTTCAATCAGTCTGACTGTTTGATACTGATTAGTCATTTGTAGAATAAAAGCTGTGCATTGGTTTCCAGTTAGTCAATGTTTAATTTCTCCATTAATCAATCTATTTTTGATTAGAAAGGGGTCACTTGAGGAGGTATCACCAACTCTCTACAGAGCTTTTAGCCTCTGTAGGCTCATAGTTTTAGTTTCCAAAAAGCGTTGCAATGATAAAACCATTCGTTTACTAATCGATAAATTGATCGGCAGATAATCTCTAAAAGTATTTCAAAATGAATGAATGGAAAAATGGCGGAAAATGCTGTTTTCAGTTTTGGTTGCTGCCACAAGGAAAGTGGATCTGAATTTTCATCATAACATTTAACTAGCTCGCTGCAAAGACACAACAGGCTTAACTTAACCTACTTTTTCTTGCTTAGTTGGACAAAACGTAGCCGATCGAGCTATTCAGGACAGATATCTATTGGCAGTATCACTACCATGTCAACCTCTAGTGGAGCGAGAGTTAACATTATACTTGGACATGATTGACATGAAGTTGGCTAATCGGAATTGGTCAAATATATGTGGGCTTGTGCTTGATTTGTTCAGCTTACGAGTTTGCTTAGCTTAGCTTGTTGCTAATGTTGCTAAATAGCTAGCTTCCTGAACTGTGGTGCTAGCAACTATAGACAATAGCATATAACCAATAAAAAGTGCCCTGAAACACAAAATGCATTTGTTTTGTTTGAACTCTGTCCAAAATAGATGAGCTATGTCGTAGTGTATGCCGGAAAAACATAGCTGTGTCAAAAACGGTTGATAGACTGCTAAATATGCGTGTCAAGTAAATAGAAGATCTCTATCTTGTTAGTTTACATTCTGAAGGAGTCTCGTTTGCTTCTAAATTTGACAGAGGAGTCAGTCATACATGTTTAAGAGTTTTCCTTGAGTGAGGAATGCAGAAACTCTCACTGCTAGCTAATATCAGCTGCTAGCATCTCTGACTCTCTGCCGGTTGTCTTCTGTCTGGCTCTTTCTATCCTCCTTCCCTTTTTCTTTCTACCCATCTTTTTCTGATCTAGTTGTCCCACTTTCTCCTTCTGTTTGTGTTCTAGCATATCTCTCTAATCACACTTTGTCCTTGTCTTTTTGTCAATGTATTTGATCTCTTTCCCCTTTTTCATTTATATCCGTTAACCTCATTGAGATTTCTCACACTGTCAACTCCCCCCCCCCCCCCTCTCTCCATCTCTTTAATGTGTTTTAATGGGACTACATTCTTTCCCTTGACTCCGGTTCAGACACTTGACCAACCGATCCAGTGAGAAAAAACAACTTTCTGTTTTGCCCAACACACACCCACCTTTTCGTCTTTCTCTCTCCTTCTCCTCCACAGTCTCTCACACACACTTGCCAAGAAAGAGTCCAGAAATAGACACGTGTTAAAGGGCATCCAGGGTTTCCTGACTACTTCTGAACTTGCATATAAAAGGGAGTTCTAGGCATGAAAATAGCCCAGATATTTTCCTCTTACTGGGTGGCTGAATATCGCAATTTTATGTACAACTGCTGATACAATATATTAGTTTCAGTACATTTGCCAAATAAAACTTTTTTAATACCATGCTAAACAAATATATGCACATTTGAAGACTTGGTGAGTACTTTCTGGCCTAATTAATAAACTAAATTAATGTTGCTAGCAACCTAGCTGCTATTACACTAATTCATAAATCTATTTTTCAAGAATTACACCAGATTAAATCTGGTTAAACTAACAGTATTTGGTCATTTATTGTATATTATTAGTATGATACTGTCATTTGTGATTTTATTACGTTTTTGAACAGTACAGTGTTTTGAAGTGTAAGGTCAGATATCATCAACAACTATTTTACTCCTCTGTCTAAAGAAGTCATATATTAACATGCTAACGTTAATTCTGTCAGTACGCTTATTCAGTTTGAACAGTATACATTTTCTTTGTTTAATATTAAGATATACCTAATCTCCATGTAAGAACTAGTTTTTGTGATCTAACCCGTGACAGTTAAATCTCCACTTAATATATTGTATACACATACTGTGTCATATTATTTATATTTAAAGTTCGGCTCATTTTTAGCTTAAGAACATAAGCTACATGGTGTTATAGAAAAAGACAGTAATACGTAAAAAATCAATGAGATTATACATGATGTCATTGTTATTAGAAACCCTGCTTCCCATGGATGTGTGTGTGTGTGTGTGTGTGTGTGTGTGTGTGTGTGTGTGTGTGT
>CALSBZ010046909.1:1127604-1138014 GCA_943591055.1 Gobionotothen gibberifrons | reverse complement strand
GCATTAGTTCCAACTGTGACATCAATCTACTCTTCAATTCTGTACAGCGACAATTATTAAAGTCAGTTTAGAGATATTTTATTTATTTTTTTAGCAATTTTGTAAATCGTACATGCCTAGCCAAGCTTAGCCAAGCAATTTCTGGAAAGTACAGTTAAAGCACAGCAGACCACTGATTGGTCAAAGAGGATTGTCTCTCGAATGATAACTAGTGTGACACGGGACATCTTAAAAAATGCTCAAGAAGGTCTAATCTAAATCTAAACTAAATATGAAATTGGCTAAATGAAAACGTTCCTCTTCTGAAAAATCCTCAGCAAGTGTCCCGTTACAGCACTTTCACATGGTAACACCACGACTATCAGATAAGAATTACGCTTACATGTGTATGTATGGTCACATGTATGTGTGTATATTGAATGTATATATGTATGTTGATATGTATGCATGTGTACATTTGCTATTTCAAACAACCCCTGTGTACTGTTGCTATTTCATTTGTCACTTTCGGGTCTCTAAAAATACATGATTTGAAAAACTGTACTTGTACTATAATGTGACCCCAAATAAATAAAGAATAAAACAAATTAAAAGAATGTACTAGACGTGATAATGATCCACAGTTAAATTGCGTGAAACTCAACCATGCACCAATTTTAATAATCAGCTTTGCAAGTAGGGAAGTAGGTTGTGTTTTACTTAGACGTGCTTACACATCGTATGCTAAAATGTTAGCATGGAGCATCGAACCCGCTACTTCCTTACATGGTAAACTGCTGAGTGCTACTGATTGTTGGCAGTGTGGTGGAGAATGTGACTTCACAGCAAATGTTTAGCATTGTTTAAAATATCAGTCTCAATAATGTAATAAGTTAGCTAGAAGACTTCAATCACTCACCACAGTCAACTAAAGTCTACTGTACCATGCTGCCTGCTGACTCATCAAAACGGTTATGTAGGTCAGGATTTCCCTCTTTTTTTTTTACAATGATCACAAACCTATTAAAAACATCCTAAAAGTATGACCTGTTAAAGCTAGCCTTGCACTTGTTGATATTTCATTATAGGCCAGATATTACAAGCACACAAGATTTTGAGTCATTGTGTCACCAACTGTAACTCAGCAGTGAATCATGGGAAAGTATGAAGATGCAAGGAGGTGGCAGTATGTTAGGAATGAGGGTGTGAGCCTTGAATGGTAGGCTAACAAACAAAACACGCATGCATGCAAAATAGTTTGAAATGGTAACATCACATACTTCAGAGCATCGTTGACTCACCCTGTGAATGACAGCTCCTCGTTAAACACTGTGATGTGTTCAAATGTCAGCATGTAGGCCAAGACAATACTTTGTTTGTTTCTAACAGCATTTATACATGATGTGAATAGACAATTAACACACATTGAGACGGGTCATGAACTTGCACCATTGATTTGAGCCGTAATTGGAGAATGCAATATCTTACTTAATGAAAAACTAATTAAGTAAGTCAACAAACTTGTAAATCAACACATTACACAAAGAGAACATTGTGGAACCGCCCCCTATTGTTGATTGACAAGTGATCTTTGGGCATCTTGGCAACAATAACACAGATGTAACTAAGGCAGATCCCAGAGTTTAACGCATATCATAGATCCTCACAGTTCCTAAAATTTGACACTTGAGCACATTTTTGGGATATTCTTTGTGAACACACAGATTTGGTGGAAACAAAACACGGAAATAGTTTTGACATTTTTAAATGAATCAGTTGTTAATGTAGGGATAACACCTGATGATGAAATGTGTGCAGAATAAACTTCACAGTCAGATAAAGACATGCATTGAGCCACTGGCCGATTAGCTTTGCAAATTTGCATGACAGCACCTTCTAAATTAAGCAAATTGACATGTAATGTCTTGTTTGTTTTCCCCGACTCAGTCTTTATGCTAAGCTAAGTTAATGACTTGCTGGCTTTAGTGTAGGATTAAGGGCGGTGTCATGACAATGGTTTCAATCGTGTTTAAATTCTTGGCCATGGCCACATACTTCTCAAATGTCCCCCAAACGTGAACTATTTCCTTCTTCTGTTCAACTTTGTAACGATAGGGCCAATGGTATGATGTGTTATGATTTGATCATCACTTCTTTTACACTGAGTTCTTTGTGCAGTTGGTGTTCAGGTGATCGAATATCATACAGTTTGTCCTGCTTATCTGGTTACTGGACATCAGAAAAGAAAGTAGTTTAAAATCTGTATGAGTGGAGTTGGGGAAAACAACCACTTGTCGTCCATTATTGACAGTGACTTACAATAATCATCCAGTTGATCTGGAACAGAGCCACAGTTCATCTTAGTTTCCTAATCTTCAGCTTTCTCTGCAAAGATGAACACATGGAAAATCATTGGATGGATTTCTTACAGGACTCAACACATCATGGGTTTACTAGTTCAGTGTGTTGACTTGGCTCGGTTTCGATAGTTTAACGTCTGTTCCTAAGTTATCTGATTTACGATGTAGAATTATGTGCTAATATATTTGTTTCCAGCTGATTGCAAAACATATTGTGATTTTTTTATATATATTTTGAATTACCAAGTCAAATACATATATTGCAGGGGACAGGATATCATCTGGTTGAATTCAAAGTCCTTTATTTATTATTTCCCAAAACACGTACACTTATAATTGACTTAAACTGCAAACTGACGTATGAACTCATCTGAATGCTTCTCATACTGTTTGTGCAGTAAAAGCCTTTCATCCCATTTCATCAGCCTTTTCCCACCTCAACATAACGTTCAGGCCACACGGTTTACTCTAGGGTCACGAGTGTGTATTGCAGCCCATTTCCTACATCTTGTAATTTCTCCTGCTAATGGATGCCTGAGAGTCCTAATTATTCATCTCAGTCATTTCAAAACTGCCACCGAGCTTCTCCTGAAATGCATCTTAGTGCATTTTTGCATTTTATAGCTCCTTGTTTTTTTTTTTCCCCCTCCTAGTTTTAATGAGTGTTGTTTTGCATTATGCAGTACCTCCAGGCTTCAATTTGGCATCTGGGAAAGTTGGCTTGACTCCAAGACTGTGGTCACCCAGTGCTTATTACTCATTAAGCCTCGTCGGAGGGCCAAGTGGGTGCAGGCTTGGTGGGTGCTGCAGTGCTTGGAGAGTATGGATGTTGTTGTTTTTCTCAATGTTCTAGTTATGGAAGTAAACTAAGAAATTAGAAAGTGAGGGAATTTAAAAGTCTCTATCATCTGCATGTCTTTCATAAGTCTATTTACTGTCTGCAGGAACATGCTTTTTGTAAACATTAGGCCCTGAGAATTAAAGAATTTATCCTAATGATCACACCGTTTCTTTTACACTTTCCTTTAGACCTTCAGTAATATTAGAGCAGATATATTTAATAGTAGGTCAAATATAGCTTTTAAACTAATTACTGATGTTTTTCTTTTTCTGCCAAGGGCAATTGTGCTTCCAATATCAACATTTGCTACGTTTTAGGCATAGTTACACTGGCTTATAGTTAATATGCTTTATCGGGCTGAATTTGTGCCGAATAGAACACTTGCTGCTGTTTGTAATGAGTAACTTAAGCTCCCAAACTTTTAGCATTCATCCGTAAAACACATATGCTAAGGTTAGCTCAACACAGGGATTATCGGGCAAGTCAGTCACAGCAGCAGAAATGAAGCAGAAAGAGAGTTTAAAACGAGGATGGTGTTGAAAAGCCATATCAAATGACCGGGACGATGGATTGGGGACAGACAACATGTTCGATGTGTCGTTGGGCAAGATACCTAACTCCAAGTTGCTCCTGATTATGGCAGACAGTGTGTGAGTGTGTGTGAATGTTAGCTTCCTTGAGCAGGTGGACTGGTATGGCAGTCTTTGCTTCATCGTGAAAGGGTTTCATAGACTGGACAAAGTACCAATATAAATGCAGGCTATTTACAAGTCAAATTGAACAACAATTTTCCTAATTTTGTGTTTTCATTTCATAGCATAAGAGATGATTTTTAGTTGTATAGCCTACTGTGATCTGTTGCCTTTTGGGTGAGTTTTGTTGGTCCGTATTTCTACTTAAAAAAAACTGTTTAGCGTGGACAAAATGCTACGCTAGTCCCAGAAAGAGTTATTTGTAAATCTTTGACAATTTCAGTGATCTGTTAACAATTACTGTAAAAGAAATTACTTTTTGACTCCATGTGTGGTTAGTCAACATGCTCTTTATTTGTTGTTATTCACCTGTCTGTCGTCCTGTCTGAAAAATGACAGCTCAGAGTCTTTTTGTTATTTCTTTGGGAGGAGCTCAATATAAGTAGGTTGCAAAACCAGCCCTGCACACCTGTATGTATGTGTGTGTGTGTTGGGTGGTGGCAATAGCTGTGCCTAAAATAACCTGCGGTAATACCTGTATGCAATGAAAACATGCCATTAATCAGTCTGATGTACTCAAAGTGTGAGGCACCAAGTGAGTTTACCAGAACTTGTCCTTTGTTTTTAATAACTGCACTTTATTCCATTACATTCCATTACATGTTACTTGTTGGACGTTTTTATCCAAAGTGACTTACTCAATACTGTGGGCAATCCCCACAGGAGCAATTTGAGGTGAAGTGTCTTGCCCAGGGACACAACGACATGCTGACTGCAGTGGGGGTTTGAACCTGTGCTCACCTGATCTCAACACCAACGCACAACCCACTGCGCCACACACCTTTATCTGTTATTATTAAGCCTGTCTGTTATGTGTGAAGACAATCACACATAACAGACATCTTCCATACCAGACGGCATCAAACATGAAAATCTTTGGCATAAAGTTCTCTCTAATTTTGGCCTTGATCTGCGTTTTGATTCTCCTTTCACTTCATCTCTCCATTAACTTTTACTGACAAGGTGAAGGCAGTTTAGAAAGTGATGCAGGGTGACAGAACATGACAAATTCAACACATGTTCTGTATGAGTGGCTTTTCAAGAAAAGGCTGCAGAGACTGGTTGTTTTGTTCTGTTTTACACAGATACTGATAGTGTGGGGAGCAATCTTAAACTGGTGTAATTGTTAAACACAAAAGAACTGGTTTGGCTCTGCTTTAATTCCCAAGTGAGAGGCAAAGAAGGAGAGCAAGTACAGGAGGAGTGATATGTTGCTTATTCACCGCATCATTCAGTACAAAACTGGTTCTACTGTTTACACTTAACTAATACAAACCTACCTTGTTCTTTTAATGAAGTGAGGGACTGCAAATGTATGGTTAACTATTTCTAATTCCTAGTCTCAGCGTATCTCACCTCATACTATGTCGGCCAAAGTCTGTGTAGCATTTGGTCATTGGCTCCTTACTGAGAATTCTTAATGATTTCATGATATTTTTTATAGTGGTCATTCAACTTTGTCCCATCTGTAAGGGAAACTTCTGTAGCAATGGAGAGTCAGGACTCAGAGAGACACGAGGAGAGTTGGAGCTTTGATGTCAAACACTGATAGTTTATTCACAAGTATACGGCCGGAGAATTCATATCACAAGTCACAGCAGCAAAAGGTTCTGACTGCACGGGTGGGTTGCCGTGTCAATTCTGCCCAGCCTATCTCTGGATAGACCTTTTAACTAGTTCAGCGAGAGTAAACAACATATTTGGGGAGATAGACTAAACAGCTGGGCACCCTGAATCACTTGCGTCTGACCCTTAATGGCCTCGAAGCCAGTGTTCCCACAGCCGTAAACCAATTCTTGACCGAGAGTTGAACTGGTTTATCAAGATAGCTGGAGCCTCCCATTCCTTAGGAGAGATAACAGGCTCAGGGTGGGTCGTAAACGTCAACACACAGAAAAGGTTAAATATCTAGGAGTAAAGACAGAATTATTCCCTCACACCATCAATTAGTGTTTCCTTTTCTGTTTCCATATGACAATGCCTCTGTGCACAAAGCCAGATCCATAAAAAGTGTTTTTATACAAGCTCTGGCATCACCTTCACGCTTCACCTTTTAAGGATACACATGAACGCCTTCTGTGAGCCAAGTACGGAAGCCCTGAGGTGCGAGTGAGAAATTCTGGTCGTCAATTTTTGGTCTACAGTAAATGTCCCTGTTCTTTTTTTACTAAAGAATGGATTAGATCTACTCCATTAAAATAAATCTTTACGTCCCAAAACATTTGATGTTCAACTGTTTGTTCAACTGTTTGTTCAACTGTTTTCATAAATAAAATAGGATTAACCAAGAAAAATGATCCTCTTCAAGCTTTTTTTGTGCCTGTAAAATAAAATGTCTCCACCTATTTCGCACAATTTAATACAACCTTGAAAAATCATGCTGAAATCATAGACCTTATCCCCAAACATGAGTCTCGGACCCCACTAACGCTGAACGGGAGCAGGTTTTACCATCTGGTAGAAAGAGGCTGTCGCACAGGTAGCATCAGTGTGAACGCCCATATTAACAGCCCATAAGAAGTGGTTAGCGGAGGCGCTAAAGTAAATTGATTATACTTACTTTTAATAATTCAGGTATAACAATCAGGCGGACATTTTAGATTTTTGGCATAGACTCTCCTGTTGCCATTTACTATTTATTTCACAGACAAGCTGACATTGTGTTCCTTTTTTTTTGTAGAATATGAAATAGAAAATGTAGAAAGAAGAAAATATATGATGTTATTTTTGCTGTATTATATACCCAGTTTTATGGCTCTTTAATGGTCATTGTCGAATTTACATCTCTAGAGAAGAAGAAAATATTATTTTCACTTTTCATTTCACTCATTTGTAAAATAGTGATAGTGTGTCAAATGGTTACCGTGACATAACCTGTGCCACATGTCTTACTCACTTTTAGCTTTCAAACTAAGTTTTAACCCTATGGTAATACTTTTCTACGTGGAACTTCACTTTAAAATCAGCAACAAAACACATTTCATATGAAGTGCACGTTACCCAACACTTGTGTAAATCCATGGTTGTTTACAGAGAGTTCAGGGCTGCAGTTAAAAGGTTTTTCCACCATAATGAAACATTCCTGTTCAGTTAACGAGCATGCAGGGCGTCTCCCAATTTAGAGCTGCTCCTGGATGAAAGTGCACCAGCACACAAGGTGACATACCACAGCTGTGAGTCATGAGCAAGGCATGCTGGGTAGAGGGGTTTCCTGGGGCACTTCACACATTCAGATATGTTTGCTGAGTAATTACTTGTTTAGTAATCGTGACAGTGCATGTCAAAAGACTTCTGAACTCCGATAAGACACCGTGTACAGACATGAGAACGGGACAAAAGACGCAGTATAGTACCTTTTTTCTCTTCTTACTGCAAATGAATTGTCTGATACAATTGCATGTCTTTAAAATCACATAAATTAATAAATTATAAACAAATGTGAAACATTTTTAAGGAAAATAAATATGAATTAAAGAACAAATACATATTTCTAAAAGCATAGATAGGAAGGGCATATAGATGAGAGTAACACCTACGTCACTTCCGGGCAAAAAGTACGGCACCGCCCACTTTTGGGGGAAAACAACACTGTCATTTGATTGGCGGTCAATACAAATTCTGAAGTTTTTGCCAATCCGATCAACATTTTTGGAAAACCGTGGATTTTTGGATCTTCAAAGAACTCGATTACGATGGCCAGTCAGACAAACAATTACATTCGATCATTGGAAATCGACAATCGTTCTTGATATATGATTAAATTAAAATCAGTAGGCGAGGCTGTAATTTCTCCAGCTGTTACTCCCATGAGCGAGGCGGAACATAATAGTTTTAACATGCCAAAAAGCTGCTGTGTCGTTTATTGCACCTCAAACATTAAAAATAATCAAGAGTTCAGTGTGTCTGTACTTCCTCTAAGAAGAAAGGACAGTAAAAGAAGAGCTCTGTGGCTTCAGGCTTGATCAGCGTTCAAATGACAGCGTTGGTTTCCCCCAAAAGTGGGCGGGGCCGTAAAGTGACATAGATGTTACTCCCATCTATGAAAATCGATAGCCTACTGCTATATTTAACCATATATCGAGCCCGATCGTCGATTTCTAATGGCTTAATGCAATTGTTTGCCTGTCTGGCCGTCGTAATCGGGCTCTTTGAAGATCCAAAAATCTCCGGTTTTCTTAAATTTCTGATCGGATTGGCAAAAACTTAAGAATTTGTATTGACTGCCGTTCAACTGACAGCTTTGTTTTCCCCCAAAAGTGGGCGGAGACGTTCTTTTTGCCCGGAGGTGACGCATTTGTTACTCTCATCTATAGTAATGTGGATGACAAAGGTGATCGAGTGATTCATGACCTCACCTGACGGCACAATGTGATTTGTTCAAACAAGGAGAGTCTGCAGTGTCTCATCTGAAAAGAATGGGACGCTCCTCTGAGCCGCTGACAGAGTTTTCTCTGGGAGAGAAAGTTACTCTCTTATCAGTCTCATATAACTGAAGTACATCTTCGACTAAATACTGATCAACTCTTTCCGTTTTATAGTGAAGGCAATAAAATGAGTTCCACTTTAATGAGAAGCACTGCCCTGCAGATTAGTCGATTTTAAAAGTCCTAAATTATTTCATAGGGACATATTGACTCTTCTTCACTGCGATCTTGGCAAATGAACTAAACTCACTAAGAGTAAGAAGAATTATTTGTACTTTAAGGTGGGGTAGGTAATTTTGGAGAAACCAGTTCGAGTGCGCTAGAATTTGAAAATACGCAACCGGAAAAAATCTGCCACTTCCTTACAGAGACCCTCCTCCAACACACACGAACGCGCACATGACCAATGAGGGCACGAGATCAGTTTGTGCACAGATGGAAGGCTGACAGGCACAGGTAGGCCATCCAGTTATTTCAGCCGGGCCGGCTCAGATGATTGGTCGTGCTTTTTACAGCGCCACGGCTTCCACAGATGACATTTTTTATGGATTTTTTGTCAAAGCACTTAAGATATTCATTGCTATCGGGATGTTAAGAGCATTCCATGGAATATAACAAAAAGTGTATCTCGAGCCGGTTTCTCAAACTTACCTACCCCACCTTTAAAGCTCCACAAACCAATATTTTTTAAATAAACCATTAGTGGAATAAGTCTATGTAATGCACAATTTACACAATTGTGTATTCGTATTAATAATTTGTTAACATTACCGGCTCCTTTTAATACTTTCATACATTCCGCTTACATCTAAAATACGGCAACTTTTTTATAATCTTATGCGTCTCTTTTTCTTTATTATATAAGTCTACTCCCTTCTGTTTTTGTACTTGAACCTTGTTTTTCTTGCAGCAGGACAAATAGATAATTTTCAATTTGATATGATAAATTAACAAATCCACAAAAATGATAACCAAATTTGCAGTTCTTCAGAGCATTTGAGGCTTTTTTAGCTTATTGTTTTGGTTTTACAGCACATTTACTAGCAGGCAGCTGAGTGTGCGTGTATGTGGGTGTGTGTGTGTGTGTGCGTGTGTGTGCGTGTGCGTGTTTGGGTGTGTGTCGTAAAGAGACAGACACAAGGCATGAAAAGAACAAAGTCAACAAAAAGGAACAGAGACCTGCAGACATGCCTCCATACCTTCCAGCTTATCAAGGTGTGTGTGAGTTGGCGTCCTTCCACAGTCATCGGGCTCCACCCTGACACACCCTGAGTGGGAAGAAGGACTCTTGTGACTTGGATGGGGGGGGGGATAAAGATTTGAATTCTTTGATCAAACCCAACCTCAGGTTTAGTCATAGTTTATTATTGCAGAGCGCGTAACTTGACTGGACTTGACGACTGGTTTCCCATCATGTCAGTGCGTTTATATTGAGCTTCCTTTTCAACATTGTGGTCGCCAAAGATCCCCCTAGATGGACTGTTTTGAAAATAGTCTGGAATTGAGACTCATTATTTTCCCATGTAGTCATATCTTAAGTTTGGGGTTCACTTTGTTTAGTATGTTACACTTTACATGCACTACTTTCCTCTACTAAAGTAATAACGCCATTTTATCAGCTGGTTCTTGCAGGGATAAAGGTCTCCTCCCTTCATTAATAGGTGATGTTTCCTATTCTGTGTAACACACACACACACACACACACACACACACACACACACACACACACACACACACACACACACACACACACACACACACACACACACACACACACACACACACACACACACACACACACACACACACACACACACACACACACACACACACACACACACACACATACATATGAGAGGTTGAGTACAATGATCAATCGGGCACAGGACACCGAGACAGTTATTAACTAACAAACTCACATTCTCTCACTCTGCTTGTCCATTGTGGTCAGTTTGAGGTTGTAGTTAGGGTCATCTCCATGTACACAGTACTGCGGCCCACCCACTAACACACACACACACACACACACACACACACACACACACACACACACA
>CALSBZ010046909.1:1085659-1097855 GCA_943591055.1 Gobionotothen gibberifrons | reverse complement strand
ACACACACACACACACACACACACACACACACACACACACACACAGGGCTTCAAGTCATTATGTATGCATTTCAACAGTCAACAACATCCACAGACTGTAAAGACAGGCGACAGAGACAGAGAGAAAACACATTATTAACATGCTGCCTTCATTTAAAGTTCAAATCCAAGTGATGGAGTGATGTGTTTCAATTTAATTGCTTGTTGGAGATTTACTTAGTGTTTGTGTATACTAACTGCTTCTTATGTTTACAAAAAAGACTAAGAAACAAGAACTAACCCAATTTGTTTCGCCTTTACTTTTTGTATTGCAGAAGCAAATAGTAGCTAATGTTAGCATTATGTTATTTAGACAGATATCATATGGCCAAGTTGTTGACATTACGGAGTCAGTTTTTTGACTGGTGACTAGTGTCCTAAACGGTTGTTCAAACAGTAAACACAATGCACCTCAACCCATAAGGGTCCCATTATAATCGGTCTCAATTAAGACACCGTAAAGAATACTAGATGTAGCATTGCACCTGATAACGATATTGCAGTCACAATGGAATCGAGAATTAGCAGAAAAACATAAATACTTATCCAGCAAAACAAAAGATTACTTCTCTTTTTTTCAATGCATTTTTCTTCCTCGTAAAAATCTGGCCCTGCAAATAGTTCAGTCGGAGAGTCTGGTTGGTTACGCTAGTAGCAGCTAATTTAGCCTCCAGCAGCTAGCCTCCAGCAGAGATAAGGAGCGGGCTACTGAGGGCTAGTAAGTTCTTAACTACTCCAATCCAGGTTTATATCACTATTAACCATGTAGTCTTCAGCACCAATGGATACTGACTCAAGTGACAAGGTATCACATTTTGCGCAGCTCCCTGTAAAGCCACAAAAGCTTTAAACTTATTGCATATTTGCAGCGGTTTAACTGAGGCCTGTAAGGAGACTTTGATGTATTTCCATTTAAATCAACTAGATATGGGAATCTTGGCAAATCACAGGAGTACACCTGTCTTGAGTTTATTTATATCTTTTGTGCTAGCGTCTATCATCTGGTAAAGAAGCAAGCATGTGGTATTGAGATATGTATATATTGCTTTGCGAGTCATACTAAGATCAATATTTGCCATAAAGTAACCCTGCTTTTAATTTACGACATTTCCCCACAATGATCTTATGCACCTTTGAATGCTTAATACATAGCTACCATGTTCTATACTGAATGGTAAATGTGTATCCCTGATACATCACTCAGTGTTGGGTGATGTATCAGACCTGCATGAGGTTCAGACTCTTGGCTAACAGTGTTTCGGGGGTCTGTTATTGTGTTCACCTCTTTCAGCATGCGCCTTCCTCCCAATCACCAACTAGTCATCACCAGACCACCAATGAACAAGAGGCAAAACAGGCCTGGAGACCCAATCATAAGAAACCCGCTGCAGGCCTGTCCCGTGGTTCGAACCTGAGCCGATCCGGCAGCGTCAAAAACCTGATCAGTATATTCACCTGTCCTTCTTCTGGGACACAACAGAAATGTTCATCTGGAACACTCCCAAGAGCAACTTCTACAGAGGCTCTCTACCTTCCCAGGTCCAAGTCAAGCCCTTCAACACTGAGCAAAGTCGAAAAAGACGACGCTTCTGTTCCCAGCATCACCGTGACCCCTCCGTTCAGGGAAACCAGTCAGAAAGTGACAATGAAAGGAAGCTTTAAGAGTCAGATCGCTGCCAGGATCGATTGTCCAGTAGAAGTCAATCGATCGGCTGAGAAGACTTCCGTTCCACTGAACAAAACACAAACCAAAGACTCTGGTACAGACTCGGTAGCTGACTCCGGCATGGGATCGGTAAGCAAAACACTAAATGTCCTGGCCGACCGACCGTTTCCATGTCTTTGCATGAAACGAAAATCACTGGATCTTCCCTGTATGGAGACAGAATCAAAGCATGACATTGCAGTTTTTCAAAAATGCATGTCCTTGCATGATTAAGGCGTCGTTCACAATCTGATGCAGATCAAAAGCATGAAACTACGGCAAGATTCATTCTTCAGTCGTACTAATCAAAATGGCCTCAGATCCAATATGTAACTCTTGCTTTTCTTTAATTATTTACCTGTAAATGAGCTTTACATGTTGCCTGGTTTGTTTTTGATCTAAAAAAATAACAACAATTTAACGCTGTTGATTAACGCTGATTGCGTTGATAACGCTGTTGCCTGTGTTGATTTTTTTCCTGCATGATTGCAGTAATTTGGACAAATGAATGTGATTGGGACTAATGACACTCGTGTGCATTTTGGAATTTTGCTTCAGTTTCTATCTGGTAATTTGCTTGGTGTGAAACATAAGGGGCCTACTGTATAGTGGCTATGGTGGGTTAAGGTCGTTGTTTTGCAATAAAGACATAGCCAAATCTTGGTTATGAAGTCCCATGTCAATGAGTTACCAGTTTCAAGCAAAGCCCAAGTCCTCAGCCCAAGACCTTTAATCAGTGTCCTGTCTGTCTGCACTGCCAAACACAACTTTCCTTCTTTGTCACACATTGTGATTGGCTGCTTGCAAATTAAACACAATTCTTCCAACATCGTCCAACACCAGTGGGATGACCATGTGTCTCGATGTTGGAGTAGGTAGCTGCTTGCTAACATATTAACCAGAACGACTGTTTACTGTTCACCAGTATGTTATAGAGTTCTTCTGCCCCCTAGTGGTCAGAAAACTTGAAGTCTGCTTTAAAGAAACCCCAGTTGGCGACTTAAAAAAGGCAGTATAGCTGAAAAAGTTTGGGAAGAAATTGCAGAAACATATCAAAGTCTGGCAAGTTGTTTTGTATTGCTTCCGGAAAATATATTTTCTGACAAAGTTGACAGACTGTCAATTGGTAGTTTCAAGTGTGATTTCTTTCCCCTGGAACTTTTCAGTTTTTTGCCCCTCCACCTTAATTTTGTGTTATATGTTGTTTTTTGTGAATCATATATACATCTTCTCCCTACTGACAACACCAGGGTATCCTCAGTGAATTCACCCTCATTATTCCTTTTAATTCGTTTAGTATTTGTAGACTTCCTTCGACCCTCCAACAGTTCTATTTTCACATATCATGCAGGTTTATCTCATTGCTCCCTCCTTACATTTTGCCCTCTTCCTCCAGGAGTCAGAATTGGATTTGAACAAGCAGCCGGACAGCCCGTTGTCAGAGGATGAGCCCACCACACCCCGAGTGGTGTCGGCCACCCAGAACCCCAAATATCAGCTGTTCCTCAACAACGACTACAAGGTCAACGGGTTGAGTGGCAAGGATGCAGATGGACCAGTTGGGGGCGGCGGGTCGGGGGGGGAGAACGGCCCTCGGTCCCGATTCGAGAGCAACCGGCTGGGGCAGAACCAATACCAAGGGTCCCTGGAGTCCCTGGCCTCGCGGGACTGGGACAACACGTCTGACAGGGTGGGTGAGGCGGACCGAGGAGTGTGTGTGTGTGGGGGGGGGATTTAGATCAGGTTTTTGATAATCACATATTTGTCATATCTGTGAGTCCAGAACCAGTTATTAAACAGTGCCATCTCCTGGACTAAACACAGCTTTAAGATATGTTATGTTCCATGCACTGCAAAAATTCTCCATCAATCTTTAGTATTTTAAAATTCCAAAACGTTTTTGATCCTGAATCTAATTAAATATTATAAATCCATCTTTTTAAATGTTACTGTGTTCACAAAGTATTGCACAATGGCATGATTAAAAAGTGTCAAATGATGATAGAAATCATTTGCTTTAAGGTATATAAAACATTCCTATTTGAATATCAGTAATGAATTGTTAATCATCAGTGTTTAATGTACAACAATAACAGGATTGCTGCCCAATGAATATATCTGTTTACCACATTGTATTTGCTTTTATTTATTTAATATTTAATCAGCAGCAAAACACGCAAACCAACGATAAAATCAGCCCTTCTGAATCTGCCAGATTCAGTCCGTATTGTTTGCTTTTGTAATTTCTATCTATTTTTATTTCGTTGCTCTCTCCTTTGATCGTGCTGTCTCTCATCACCGTTGTGTTTTTTTTTGTTTACAGCATGGAGTTGTTGACAGCCCTCCCCGGGTGTTCAACAGTCCGTACTCCACGACCGCCTCCATGGATTACAACCCCATGCACCGGATGTCTGAGTACAAGGTTAGTAGTGAGAAGCTATTTTCCTATTTATATCTTTAATAGATAAGGTAGGGTTAGAATGACTAGAAATGTCACAAAAATATGATACAATTATGTTATAACAGTTAAACATATTCAGGCTATAAACGAAAGCTTCCACATACATTTGTTCTGTTGATATTTACAGAAGCCGTGAGAGGCAAGTGAAAACTAAATATTTCTGGTAATCTATTTTCTAAGTTTGATCTTGGTTGTCTTATCAACTATTTATGACTTAAACCCAGATAAAACGTTGCCCAGATTATCTTTCTTATTAACTTAATTTAGTTTTATCATCTATGTTTAAAGGTGTTACATAAAGGTTTTTAATTAGTATAAATAATATTTTTGTCGTGATCTTTTTCCATGTTTGTTGTTGTCATATTCATTTTGTCCACAAGAGGCTGCTGTGCCCCACTACCCCATGTTATTTTTACGACAATTAGGTTTTTCTTGCTACCACACAGTTAATTGTCCTTGTGTTGAGAGTGCGTTCAGAATGTAATGCTCAAAAACTTGGAGGAATTCTTTAGTCCTATCTTAAAGATGTGGGCATTAGTGTACTTCTGCCTCTTGTGGCCTAAATGTGCACTACAAGTAACACTCTTCTTACAGATAAAACGGATTATAAACTTGTGGTCACAAAAGTTTAAAGCCAGAGACACTGAGGGAGAACAATTTGGATCAGATAATTTTGTTTCTGTCTTATTGGCCTTTCAGGGCTTCCGTATAACTAATGTCAAGTTGTGTAATATTAACTTAAAAAAGTAGTTACATAAACAAAAACGATAATATGCTTTTGCAACTGCCAGACCGTTGTTTTAGATGTAGCTTCAGCACTAGCAAGTGTTACACATTAGTGAACAATCTAGGAGGAAATGGAAAAGCCTCATCACATTTTCATGCATCGTGATGTAAAAGGTGTTCCGATGCTGACCATCACTCAGTACTGACCCTCGTCTGTGCCCACCTCCTCCTCTCCAGGTTCTAGGGGGCATTTCTCCTGCCACCTCAGAGATGAACCTGTACAGCTTCAACAGTCGCAGCACCAGTCCTGTTGGCACGCCCACCCTCTCCCGCCCCCGATTCTCCGCTTACGAAACCCTGGCGAAGAGAAGGGCCGAGGTTAACAACCACGCGGTACGATTTCTCTCACACACACAGAAACACACTCTATCAAAACTCACGTCCACACTATTTAATGGTTGACCGTGTTTAAAGGTCACCTATTATGCAAAATCCACTTCTTCATGTCTCTTCTACATTAACACGTGTCCCCTCTTCTTCATGTCTCTTCTACATCAACATGTGTCCCCTCTTCTTCATGTCTCTTCTACATCAACATGTGTCCCCTCTTATTCACGTCTCTTCTACATCAACATGTGTCCCCTCTGTGGAAAGAGACTGTGAAAGTTTCAGGAACAAAGATTCTCTCTCTTTTTGTCCTGATCCATTTCTATAAAAACCTGTCTGAAAATGAGCTGATCAGATTTTGGCCACTTTATGATGTCATAACGATTTTTGGGCTTGTGTAGCCAATCACCAACCAAGGTAACCCCCCCCCCACCTTATCACCTGAATCTCCTCCTAGAGCACCATTGAGTTCTTTTTAACCAAATCTCTCTCAGAGGGGCGTGGGGAGGGGCTCCTTATTTTCATCTAACGTAACAGACAGAGAATCAGCACTTTGGAAACAGGGCTGAAACAGAGGGGATTATGGGATGCTGCAATGATCTGTTTGGTGTTTCAGACAATCAGAGACATGTTATGTATATATCTGAGACCTGTAATATATTGATGAAAAACAGTATAATTGGGGACCTTTAAATGTCGGTCTTTGTTGCAGATGCCACAGATGAATCATATGAACCAGATGCCACAGATGAATCAGATGAACCAGATGAATCACATGAATCAGATGGCTCCCGTCCACTACAGCATGCGCTCTAACACTTTAGGAGGGCCCAATAAAAAGGACTACATTGAGGAGTTGACCAAACAGATGGACGTCTGCCAGAAGGTAGAACTTATACCAGTTATTATGGGTTACAATCACACTAATAATGAGGTTTGTTACAGCAAGTATAAGAACACTTCTTTTTGTCCTCTCCAGCGTAACCAGTTCCTGGAGGCAGAGAGCGTGGCGATGGAGAAGGAGAGGAACCAGATAAGGTCAGACATGATGTTTTTTTCTTGTCATGTCAATACCAAATAATATCACCAAAAGAGAATATTTGTAAGAGTCAACTTGAAAGTGCATATTAAAATACTTTTAAAGTACAATTATAGATACAATTAAAATATACATATGACAGGTAGAGCCTATTTTACTTTTTTAAATTGTCGCACAGGAGTAGATTTTCCTATGCTTTCTTTCCTAATTTTGCTCTATTTTGGTCTGATTCTCATTCTGATTAAACTCTTTAAAGAGTAACTTAAAGGTGACCTATCATGCAAAATGCACTTTTGTACGTCTTTTCTACATGAACATGTGTCCCCGGTGTTCCAGGGAACTCACCAAGTGTCAGAAAACACAACCCTCTCTATTTTCCTCCATACCCAAATCTCTTAAAAAGGGGCTGCAACGGATCTGATACAGACTGATCCAGATTTGAACACTTCTATGACGTCACAGAAGTGGCGCTACGGCTATTGGGCCAACTCCACCAATCAGGAGGAGACAGCCACTGCCGTTTGAAAGCGCTGGAGACGCTGTAGTACATATGCCAGGCCTGTAGATGGTGCTGTTCTCACAGAATCAGCCCATGAAAAGACAGTGTTAAATTGAGCGAAATGAGGAATGGCTAAAATGCATGATCTGTTTGGTATTTTGAAAAATAAAAAGTATAAATATGCCTTATATAGGTATGGTCCTACACTATATTATTCAAATATAGCATGATAGGTCCACTTTAACTCTAATAATAATAATAATACATTTAATTTATATAGCGCTTCTCATCTACCAAGACAAATCTCGAAGCGCTTCACAGCAAAGGACACTGATACTATTTGAAAGATTAAAAAAATAATAATAATTAAAAATAAAATAAAAGTCGGAGATAGCGATAAAAATGGCAATACTCCAGGACTCTAAGGTTACCCTTGCTGAAATGATGTAAAGTGGGTATGATGATGAGTTCAATATAACATGTTATGGTGGGTGTGAGATTAGGCTAAGTTTAAGCAAGAACTATTTATCGACTTTCTCTTATTTGGATGTGTAACAACAACACATGACGTCACAGTGTACCGAACACACTTCTTCTCACAAATTATGGACCGATCTTCATTCTCAATTTTGTCATAGACGCTCTTGTAACCTCAAAGCTATTTTCTGTTCCTACTCTTGTCGTTCTTTGGCTTCCTTCCTCTATGATATTGAGTGTTAACCTAAAGTTTGACACATTTCAAACCCCTGTGAAGGTATGAGATGCGCGGCCTGCTGGTGAACAACGAGGACCTGCTGAGGACCAACACCCAGCTGACCAATGAGATGAAGAGGATGAGAGAGCAGATGATAGAGATGGAAAGAGAGCACCAATCCCTGGGCGAGAGATTCAGGGAGATGGAGGTGTGAAGATATAGAAAATCAAGGGAATGGTCCTGTATTATCCAAAGGTTTGCACGTCTGACTCTTTTTCCCTCGCCCTGTGCAGATGGAGGTGAAGCAGGCCCGGGACGTGATGGTGGAGGCCAATACTCAGGAGTACGCCTTCAATTTCCTCCAGCAGACCCTCAAAAACAAGATCCAGGACGCTGAGGTACACAGCAGCAACTAACATTACAACAATGGCCCTCTTCTTCCACATTTCTACAGCAACTTCAGTGTGTGGCACTTGTCATTAGGACAGATCATTCACATGTAGTGCCATTTGGAAGACAACGTACAGTAGTGAATATCGGGAGACAAATACTTCTTTGACACCTTTTTAAATTAGCTTTAAATTACACATGTTTTCACTTTAATAGATTACTTTCAATGTAGCTAACTAGGTAGCTAGCTAGCTATGTAGCGGTTTGGCTTTTTTGACGCCAGTAGTAATGGCGTGCCACAAGTCGCTTGAGATAAAAGTATCAGCTAAATCAGTGTTTCTCAAACTTTTTCATACCAAGGACCACTTAACCAATAAAAAAACACTCGCGGACCACCTAACTCCACAAATATTAAAAAACACATCGTTTTTCTAGAACAGATTACAAATCGCCTGAAAATGGTACAAACAAGTGGCAACATGTGTGACGAAGGTGTTGCGCTGGGCTATATCATGCAATCGAAAGTGAAACTTAACCTCGCTCCATTGCGGAGATATTCCCGCGAGAGTGCGGAAAACTGAAATGTATTTATTTATTTCAAATGTGAAATTGTACCAATATACTCACGGACCACTAGGGGGTGCTCACGGACCACCAGTGGTCCGCGAACCACGCTTTGAGAAGCACTGAGCTAAATGAATTGTATTGTAATGTAATTTATTTTGAAAGTCAAGAAAGTCACAGTTTGGCTTAGTACCATTTAGTTTTATGTGAAAACGCTCAGTGAACTACATCTCTCGTCTAGCAGAATAAACATTAGCCACAATAGCTAGCTAGCTAACTCATGATAGCAATATTTCACAAACAAATGATCATCTAAGTACATTGTGAGAGTACCTAACGACAATGCAATGTGTGTTGTGTTCAGGAAAACCTGGAGAAGCAGACGGAGCACGCCCAGTCTCTGTCTGAGAAGTTGTGGGTGACAGAGAGACAGCTGGAGGAGCTGGAGGTGGACAAAGAGACCAGAGACAAGAGGACAACCGAACTCAGTAGCAACCTCTTCAGGATGGAGACAGAGGTACAGAGACACTTCTTAGAGGAAGCTCGACTACAAACTGAATATTTGTATAGAAGACTTGCTCTGCTCCGAATACAAAAACATAGATACATTTCAATTAATTTCAATGAACTAATTGGAGATGTTTAAAAGAGACTTGAGAGAAAGACACAATATCATTCCTAAATATCACTCCTCTCCTATAGAGGTGATTTTAGAGTTGATCTGGTAAAGCCATGTAAGCACTGATGTGTGTATGTACCTTAACGTGTGTATGTGTGTGTGTGTGTGTGTCCAGCTGGCGGAGGCCCTGCTGGTGTCCACGCAGGCTTCAGTCGAGATGAGCCTCCATCAGAAGCTGCGTGTGGACGAGCAGCAGAGGGTGGAGGAGCTGGAGGAGGAGCTGCTGGAGAAGGAGCAGGAGCAGCTGAGACTGCAGAGCCTCGTGGGCCGCCTGCAGGGAGAGGTGAGCAAACACTGATCAATACAACCATTGTTTTACACTAACTCAACAGTCATTTCTGATTCATGGAGCGTGTTGTATAAATATCACTCGTCTCCGGCTTGAGCTTCAATCTCAGGATCCATGTATTTCTGATCCTCTCAAGATAACAGTCATCACATACAGAGCATCAACTAGTTCCTGAACAGTGTCCTTCACATGCTGATATCCTAGAGAGGGAGTTACACAGTCACAAGATGGAGGAATAGAAAGCAGTATTCAATGTTTACTTCAGATTAGCTCCACGTCAGAAATGATCATGCTTGTCATATGTCTCTCTCCATAGAGGCTGAATCATCATGTTAATCACATAGCTATCATATGCCTCAAACAGTCCTGATGCTCTTCTAGGTAATCAGACATCCTGTCATGTTCATAGCTACAGTTGGGATACCTTTATTATCTTGTGGACTCTGATGTTGGAAGAGTACATTCAGTATTTTCCCAACAGAGTTACAAAAAAATATCCATATTTCTCTTTTTAACACCGGTTGAATCTAAATCATCAACAAAATAACGTATGAAAATCAGCACATTTTCTAAGATAATAATAAAAGGTAATACAAAAAATTGCCCCAATAGTTTCCTGGTTCTATCTGCTTAAAATAAATGTCCCCTGTTCACCTGGGATGGAGCCTCAGGAACTGTTTGTGTTTTAACGTGCGTGTGTGTGTGTGTGTGTGTGTGTCTCAGGTCTCTGGAAAGCTGATTGACAGGGAGCAGACTCTGGAGGAGGAGATCCAGCTGAGAGAGAAGATCCAGCTGCAGTGTAAGCAGGCGGAGAGGGCGGTGGAGGACCTGAAGATGGAGCTGCAGACCACCAACCAGGCCAGAGACGACCTAGCCAAACAAGTCAAACAGTTCCAGGTACGGCTCCACATCTTCAGATATACTCACTTTCAATGACAATTTAAGATTATGAAACAATTTCACCAGAAAAAGGAGGGTTTTATAAGGATCAAGTTTCAGGTATTTGGCCCTAGATTTCTATATATCAAATAAATGACTGATATAAAAGATAAGGCTGGTAACAACTAATTCAAAATCCTGCATTTTCTGTGATACATAATATCATGCTAAGTGTAGTGCAGTATTTTCTAAAATGAATTGTGTCTCCGCCATCTTTCCCTCAGCACAATGCATGCTGGTATATATGTTTGGTTGGTGACCGTTGGCTGTATGGTCAATTTCTTTTCACAATGCATTGTGGGATACTTCAAGTTTACTATACACATTTGATTGATACATTTTATTTCGAACAAGTAAAATAAACAATTACAAAACAAATGTTGCAGTGCATGCTGTAGTCATGTTAGAGAAATCAAAACAAAAAAATGACATTTTACAACAACAACAACAGCATTAGCAACATAAACAGTGCCACATCTAGTGTTCGAAAAGGAGTGAGAAGAAGTATAACTTATTTAATCTCACCCTCTTGTCCCTAAATGATTTATTTATAATCTGCAATAATTATCATTTGTATGCATTATTATTGATATTATTAGTATTATTAATCTGCTTCACCTATTGATTGACATATACACATACACATACACTGATATACATATATGCACACATACATATACACACCTACATACTCACACACATACATATAGTCAAACACCTTCCCCATCCCTGTACCTCGAGAAAATAATTTCTCTGTATTTCCTCTTGAACTGGTTAATGTCTGGACATCGCTTTAGCTCCACATGCACACTGTTCTGTTTGCTGCTCTCAGTCCATTGGTTCCTTCTAAAGACTGAATGTAGAATATAACAAGGTGTATCCGTTTAACATTACAATAAATCAATATGTGAGAAGCATCAACACAATAAAATATGAATTTTATTTTAGACTCATAACAACAACAACAACAAGTATTTATAGGAGAAAAACAAATTCTTTTTTTGTGGGATGAATACAAAAAAGAAGCTCATATTTCCTGACCTCCTTGAAGTACACTCTGTTCCAGCTATGGATCCGACAGTATCCATGTGTCTGCGTTACGCGACCGAATGACTCAAAGTTATGGAGGACAGAACATGACATAAGTATAAATAAATAAATAAATAAATAAATGTATGAAGAAATACAGGAATAAATAAATAAATACGGAAATAAATAAATGTGGAAATGATCACACTCCTGTAACCAATCATGCTTCAGACTGAGGTTAGGACAGCCCACTTCATTAGCATATGGACACAGAAATACATAAATAAATAAATGTAAGTGACCGTAAATGTAAAAATATATTAAATGTTAGGGAAATAATTTGCTTAGGTATTCATCCTTTGACACAGTTTTGTCCTTTCTCTCCTCTCACTGTCTCCTTTCCCATGGCATTGGTCTACGGCCTTGGGTATAGCTGCTATCTCTCTTAAGGAGGGGCAGCTTTGGCACATTGTTGTTGCCAGTCTATGGAGGAAAGCTCTAGTTAGATTCAGGGTCCATATTGCTTAGTCTCGCTGATAAAGAATGTTGACTATTACACTTCGAACTAGATAAAACATGGAGCTGCAGAAAGAGTTCTTCAGAATTGGTTTGGCAACCGCTGTGTCAACCCGTTACACACCACCTGTCTTGTCAACTCTCCGGCCGAAACTCCAAATAAATCATCAGTGTTTGCCATCAAAGCTCCAGTTCTCCTCGTGTCTCCTTCATGAGTCGGTGACTCCCACTGCATTGCTA
>CALSBZ010046909.1:1062588-1080659 GCA_943591055.1 Gobionotothen gibberifrons | reverse complement strand
TTCAATTGACACATTGCATGTACTTTATTAAGTGCAATTGTACCAAATGAACTGTGAACAGTATTCTCTCTAGTAATTAATTTCTTTGGTCGCCCTCTTGTGGTTACTATTAGGAATTACAGCTATCAATTAAAACCCCTAAAAACAAATGGCAGTCAATACAGCTGTCAACATTGAAGTGAAATGCCTGTTTCGACATGTTGAACCTAAAATGTCTATTACATAGAATATTAAATAAATTCTTGATCTGCTTGTTTGCATACATGTACAGATGCTTGGTGCGAAGAGATGCAGTTAGGGAAATATTACTAGTGGCGTGATGAGGATTTGATAAATGTGCCTTTTTTTTATTGTGTTCTTGTAGTTGCTGTTTAATTGAGCTTCAAACAGCATGAAGTACATTGAAGTGTGAATTTCTCGATATCATCCAATAGGCGTTTTGGCCTGAACGGACACTTTGGAAGGGGACTCCTTTAAAACCTCTTTTTAAATTTCATTTTTTATAGAAAAAGTGAGTTTCAAATTTCAAAAGAATCACTGGTTACCACGTACATTTGACGATTTAAAGCTAAGCTAACGGTTCTTTCATACGGAGGGATGTTCTATCATTTAGTTTAAAATGTGTGTATCTGCAAAATTAGAAAATATTCCAAACAAGTTGAAAGGCAGGAGAGGGATCTTAGCTGTTTGATTCACCAACAATTATTTATATTGACCGTATTTTTGTATGTGTATAATGTTTTTATGATACCAAGATTATTGAATATTCTGTATTTGCAATTGCTTCTGGGGCAAACGTAATTTTTAGAGAATTTAATGTATGATTTTAGTGCAGTTTAAGGTATTTTAGGGGGTTTGCTGCTGTATTGATGTATCTTAAATGTGCCTCCTACATACGCTTCTGTCCAGGTGATAAGATTAAGGGATAAGATATTTTGTATCAGCAAAGAAGATGATACAAAAAGGGGTTTTGTTTCACACTTGGCGTCTTTGCTAAATGTGTTTTATTCAAGTCACTCAGAGCAGACTCAAATAAAAAAATAAAAAAGGAACTGAGACGTTTTAGCTCTCAGAAGTAATGTCTACAGAGGGTTTGGATCCAAGACGTGTGTTCATGCAAAGTGTGGAAGAAGAATAGATCACTGTGCTGTCTGTTCATTGTTTGGCATGCTCTTATTTTGAAAGGAAATAACTTTTCAAAAGAAAACCACGTGTACGGACAGAGACAAACATGGCTGGGTTGCGAAATTCAAATCATCAGGGCCCAAGAGTTCAAAACTTTTCATCTCAATCAGATCCGATCAGATTTTGAAATCCCATTTTTTGTGATCCAGGATCAGACAAATCGGCCAGATTTTGTCCCTGGAGTTCAAAGCAATTCAGGATAGCATCAGCCTGATCCAGATTACGATTTTTCAAGATGACTAGATCCTGAATATCAGTGCTTTAATCCTACCGAGCGCCATCTAGTGGACATGAAAAAGAATACAAGGAAGACAAGAGACCACATTGCAGAGACTTCTATTGTTCGCAATTACTTTTGAAAGGTGATGACAGATGATGGAATTTGTTTTTGTTGAAGATATTTTTTCTTTAATCTAAATTACATTTGTGATTGACAATCTTTGTTGTGATACTTTTATGAGCATAAACATTTATGTCATCAACATTTGGTTGAAAACAAAATAGGCCACCACAAACGTGCGCAAAAATGGAAAAATAAAATGTATTTGCCATGAAGGCTAAACATGGTGTATTATTTCAGTTAACAAACTTTGCCATCTTATTTATATTGAAACATATTTTTAAATAAATTGTACAGTACATTTTGCTCTGGTAATCCACTGGAAACCCACCCCTCTGGTGGGATCAGGATAATCCTGTTTTTTGGGATCAAACTGATCCCAATCCTGTGTTGTCGGTTTGAACTACCCGTGTTGAAGATTTGATCCAGATTAAAGCTTGGATTGGATTTCCTGATCTGATCGGATATCAAATTGATCCTAATCCTGTTTTTTGGTTTTGAACTCCCCAAAATCCAAATCTGATCTGATCAGATAGGGATTAAAAGTTTTGAACTCTTGGGCCCAGGAAATGAACTGGTTTCAATCCAAAAATAATGACAATAATGATAGGTACTTTAATTTGAAAATAACTCACTGATTGAGTTATTAAATTGAACCCAGCCCTGTTCCTACTGTCCTGTGCTGGAACGATGTGTATGACAAACACACAAGGCTAATATTCAGATACAGTTTGGATTCTCTGTTATGTTTACATGTGTTGGTGTATTTAGATTTGTTGTTGGAAACAGGAACACCAATCACATGAAAGAGTTTCCCAGCTGTTTGAATGTGTGCTTCAGTGTTTCAAATGTCTTTGCGTTTAACATTCTCCAAACAAAAAGCGTCAGATATGTAAAAAGAAATAGATTTCATTGACTTATTTTTGTAACTTCACTTCACACTCTACTGGTTCTCGGGTATTTATTTTTCACATTCTCTCTTTTGGTGAGAAGTTTCTTATAACAAAATGCAAATAAACTACTATGCACTGTGACATTTGGTGTCGTTTGTGTCTCTTTCAAAATGTGTATAATGTTGTCAAATGGAAACCTACGGAAGAGGATTAGGGCCACATACATCTTTTTTTTGGGAGGATTTGAAAAAAATATGTTTTTTTTTTTCTCAGAATTCTGACTTTTTCCTCAGAACAAAAAAACATACTTTTTTTTGGGAGAAAAAAAATCAGAATTCTGACTTTAATCTCAGAATTCTGAGATTAAAGTCACTTTTCTCCCAAAAAAAATGAAGTGTTTTTGTTCTAAGGAAAAAGTCAGAATTCTGAGAAGTTTTTTTTTCAAATCCTCTCAAAAAAAAAAAAATGATGTGGCCCTAATCCTCTTCCGTAGAAACCAACGCAGTTCCATCCGGAAAAAAACAAACACTGGATAAAACAAACAGATTTATTTGCAGCTCTGACATCAGAAACATTAAACGCATCACGGGTCATTTCATTCTCATAATGTCAAACATGCTGACGGTGCAACAAACACACAGGCATCGATACACGCAGTGAGAACTGAAGAAACGTCTACAAACCGCAGGCATCAGAGAGAGTTCACACACAGAGGATTTTCCAAAAATAAAAGCTCTTAGAGGTACTTGGATTGTTTTGATAAATCGGGCACAAAATCATCACAACTTCTGGTCTCTTTTCGCCTCTGCTTTGTAATCTATAATCCATAATGCATGAACATATTCAGTAGCTCACAAACTTTACAGACAGAAGAGTTAATAGCAGGCACAACATGACTCTTCAAACAGTGTAAACTTTCAAAGTGAACTCCAAAACCATTTAAGACGTATGGAAGAGATGCTGCGAGAAACACGTGATTCAAGGCAGTGAAAAATTAATGTAGTGTAAATGGAAGTTCAAATTTAAATAAAAATAGAGAAAATATACATTAAATGAGCAACGTAAGAAGAAAGGCTCGGATAAAAGCTGACAATTTGGTTCAGAAGATTGTCACGATAAAAAGGCATCGGCTCAAAAAAGTTAGGAAAAACAAAGAGGTTTTGACACATTAGAAATCTTGACTCAATAGATTTAAAAGCTACCGTTAACCTGGCTTTGATGCCTTTTCAATTTGTGCCTTTGTATTGTTTGATTGGAGGCATTTAGTTCATCTAAATGTTATATTCCTAAATAGATTAAAGTTAATGAATTAGTTTGAATCAAAGAGGCTGCTTTATTCCTGAAATACTTTTTTTTTTTTTTAAAGTTACACACCAGATTAGTTGCTTAAATTAAATCAACACTTGGCAACCTTAAAGGTCCCATGTCATGCTTTTCCAGTTATTACCCGTCCCCTTGTGTGTTATGAATGTTTTTCTGCATGTAAACGGTCTGCAGAGTCACAAACCCTCAAAGTACACCGTGTAGCAAGACCTGTCTATGCTGCCCCAGAACGCCTGGTTGGACATTTCTCTTTTCCCATTGTTTTCTTCCTGGGTATGGTGACGTGCCCATACCCAAATGGACCAATCCGTGGAGCCGTTACATTACGTCCGTGGAGCCGTTACATGGCTCACTCACACACACACAATCTTTTCTCAGCTGCAGCTCCGCCGATTTCTCCTCCCTGAGACGGCGGGACGCGGCGAGGCTGTGAGTCGGTGTGTGAGCACACACACAAACTCCCAGCCAGGCTGCGGGTGTTTCAGGCTGGGTTTCGCTGTGTCTCGCAGACGGCCACTGGGCTCATAGGGAGGGGGGGGGGGGCAGGAGCTCCAACAAGCCGTTTAGGACAGAGTGAATACACATACTATACAGAGATGCTGTATGAGAAACCAATGTGAGTTTGGAACATTGCACAATATAAATCTATTTTAGTAGACCTCAACAATGGAATTATGATCAGTAGAAATGGCCATGACATGGGACCTTTTAAAGTGAGTTCGGACCGACTTTCTCCGCTTGTGTTAATTGCATGACTATGGCCGCGATTCACAAATATTCCCCCTATAATCCCTAAACAGGTAGCCTACTCCTTTCCTCCATAGTTACCATATAACATGCAACATTTTGTTTTGGCATCACCCATGACTGAAATAACTACAGCCTAGGAAGTTCTGCAGTAGGTACACCGATAATAATTGATATGTCCGTTGTACTGCGCATTTTCCATCTATTCGCCCCTTAGCATTCACTTGTGTAATTGTGCCTCGCCAAATAGTCTACCGCATTCGGTCTGTACACACCATTAAAATATATGTATAATACTTCTCAACGTTGCACTATTCAATATTTTTCATGTAACAATGGACTGTTTGATAGAAACACGACCCCAGTGAGAATTATGCAGCATGAGCTCTTTCGCCTCTCGTTTTAACGGCACAGTGGAGAGTTGGTGGAGACCCAAACGGAGCTAAAAGGAGAGCGACACTGGAACTGTATTCCTCAGAAGAACTCAACGCTGCAATGAAATTAAAATACAACTTTAAAAACTGGTTTACAGTGATGTAAGGTCAGTGTTCAAACAATTCACTATTCATTTAAATTGCTGCAGCCTTAACTATCTTAAAGATCGAGAAGATACAATTCTCCTGTAATACCACCTGCTAAATGACTGTTGAACTAACTTGATAAAAATGTACTTGTATTGAGAGGACTTCACATAGCTGCTTTTGTAAGTGTTAAGAAACATGTTACCTCTACACTATGATTACACGACTAAATATTAAAGGTGGAATCTACATATTTTACCACAAATAAATTAAACAGCTGATCAGCAAAAACAAGAAAACCCTTCTCTATAGATGTATTTTCTAGGGAAATCAATTATGCTGTGTGTAACTTAGATACAATGCAAGCCAGCAAATTCATATTTTGATAAACTAAAATGCAACACTAATAGGTTTTTGATATGGCACTGAGATCAGCTGTTGTCGGGTAACTTTGTGAGGTTTTAAACTGAAAAGAGATCAATACACCAAATAAAAAACACATGTTCTACTTGTGAAGGCAGTCTTTCTCTAAGTGCACAGCAGAATGTTGTTTGGTAAAAAAAGAAAACTTGTTTGTGGCGTTTCTTTTCTTTTTAATTTGGCACACTGGTAGATTAAATATAGGTGACAATGAAGTGAAGCCAAAGGGCTTTGACGCTTTACCTTTTAATTCAATTTTGTATGTATCCATTAGGCACGATACTAAAGATAATACTGATACAAAAGTTGTTGAAACTAAACGTTTATACTGTTTAAAATGACCATAGAAGTGTTTTGACATTAATAAGTCTCATTTACATTGTACCTACTGCTAACCCGATTGGCAGCCCCTGGTTACAATTGACTTTAAACCAACCTTTACCGACATGATGTAATACTTTTGTTAGTTGGGACTGCTATATAAAACTTGGCTCATTGAAGAACAAGGATTTAGCCGGCAGCAGGTGACAAGCAAAAATAGTGTTTCCCATGTTTCTGGTGCACCTCAACTTGGGTCAAGATTTTTCATGAAGTACTGTAAGGCAGATCAAGGTGTAACATGATGAGGAAAACCATTGAGTTGGACTTAAAACTAAATAAATCATCTTGGACCCAAAGCAGAGATGTGACATTATAATGAAACAGATTTGAGTTGTGTTCATTTAAATTTAAAGGGCTTGAATGCAGCGTTTTTAGTTGAGTTTCTATATGAATGTGAGTTCTTACGTTTTTCTTCAAAGCAACTGCTCTATGGTCGGGTATGCAATGAAAAAAAGAAACAATTTAGAGTTTACCATGCACAATACACAACAGAAAGTTGGTCCACAGTAACTTCAAGTGGTGAACAACTATTTCCACTGTACATCTCAAGAGTTTAAAAGTGTATTTTCTTCATATAAGAGATGCATTTTGTTAAGTAATTTGTGGGGTCATTGAAAACAGAGATTCAGAGCAATATAGGAATGAAGAGAAAAACAAATATGAATGGAATAAAAAAAAGAAAGGATATGTGTGAGATGTGAAGGACATCACAAAAACATGACAACTGAAATAATAATCTATGTTTTACATTTCTTTTAATATAAATAATTGGTCACTTTATATTCCAACAATATTGGTCGCGTATGGAGCCTTAAAGCAATATTTCACTTTGTCGTTATAAAGAGATGGAAAATCAGCTGCCCTGAAAAGCAGAATAATCTATAATAATCTAAAATAGATAATCATGCTCTGCACTCATAAATCCATTACATTTGTTTAAGATGAATTCATACTAATTGACATAAAATGTTTATTACATTTTAGTGATAGCAATAGGGTGACCTAGCATCCCCAGAGCAACTGATGTTAGGTGCTGAATTATCTCAAACTCCTACAAGTCCACTTCCCATTGCTTTGCTGTACCCATATGTATTGTACAGTACAGATGGTAGGCCTATACTATACAAATCATAATCAGCCATGTCTGACACTAATCTGAAGACAAACTGCAAAAGAAAGGCACGATCAAAATGCTAACATCAACAAGCTAGCTTTAGCCGCTGTCGTTCCGTACAGTTTGAAGTAAGGCTGGGAAATAATCATGGGGACAAAGAAATAAAGGTAATCAATGCAATGTAAACGTATTTAGACAATTCTTTTTCTAATTTATCATATGGAAGTCAAGTAAGAAAGTGACAAAGAAAAGCAAGAATAGCTAAAAGCTGCAACTCAATGGCCACAACAACCTAGCTAGCAAGCTAGTCTTGATAGCACGATTTTAAATGGTACAGCGAGAAGTGGGCTATGCATTTCTTGAAATGTTTCCAAATGAGTTACTAAAAATACTCTTCACTCCACACCGAGCCTGCTTTTGTTAATATTAGCATACCGTTTGTAGCCACTGCTATCACTACTGAGCACTGATACCCTACGTTAGCTAGTTTGCTACACAAGCTGCTGATCAGATGTGCAAACAGGAGGACATGTAGCGGTTAGCTCATAGCAACACCTGTTCCAAGGTAACTTTTCTTATTTAGTGGCAACACAAGTATTTCTTTTATGTGATAAAAATATGACAGTTTAGTTGTGAAAAATGCTAATAAAGTTCAATATACTCCCGATATTTATCTGCAGGGTCATTGTAGATTCAGCTGGGTCAAACAGGGTCAAAGAGCTCCACCATGACGCTGTAGCCAACTGCGTTAATAACTGTGTGGCTACATTTTTAGGAACAACGTTTTGCATTCGTGAACCAGATCAATATGCTTGAAACACTGAAAAATGTCCATTCATGGCTCTCATACAGGTACAGCATCGAATGAACAATGTTTGAAACAGGGGAGGAGGGGGACACACATTTGTTCTCCCTGGTCCAGGAGGAAAGGTTTCAGGAGAGGATCATTAGTTAATTTACACAGACACACAGCCTGATGTCAAGCTCTTCGTGCCTGCTGTCATCAAGTGAAAGCCTAAACAGGTAACATCTTACCTCTGTTACAAAGTGATGTACTGTCGTTGCACCAAATGTTCAAATTGAAGTTGTAAACATCTCCTTTTTGCCTTTAGAGATCAATTTAAATTATTCAAAGCACTTGGGAGCAGAGCACTTGGGAGCTGGCAGAGCTTGATTCCCAGGCTGCATGTCTTACTGTAAATGAGGCACATTATGTGTCTGACAGTGATGAAACGATCCCCTCCTGTTTTCATTTCCTCAGACTAAGACTGTGTTTCCTTGAATAGCCACTAGGGGGGGACAGGGTTGTGTCATTGCCACAGTGCCAAACAGTATGGGAGGGGAAAGAAGGAATATAAAGAAAAGAGAAGCAGAATATGGTTAAAGGTTAGTTTTAGAAAGTGTAAAAGAGGTAGAAACATGCAAAGATGACAGAAGGAGAAGGTAAAAGAAGGACAGATGTGTTGAGTAGAAAGGACGGACGACAGAAGAGCGCTGAATGGTCGTTTCCTTCTTCATCTAGCATGCACATTTCTTCTCGTTGGGCTGCTCATCGCTGAGCTTCGTGGCTCCGTTGCCATTGGCTGGATCGGCGGGCGGTTTGTCGACACACTGCTCCATCCTCTTCATGACTAGGTCCAACAGCGTTATCACCGCCTTGTCCACCTCCGACCCTGTGGCTGCACTCGTCTCAAAGTACGGGATCCTGTGGGCGACGAAAAGTACTTTAGGAACAATTTTCCAATTAATTTCATCAGATTTATTATATGTAATTTCTATTAAAATGATCTTGTAGAGACTTGAAATGTCATCCTGATGAATTGTCCCTGAGAATAAAGTGAAAATGAAGTGGAAACCTTTAGTATTAGTCCCAGACTTCGGGGGGGGGGGGGGGGGAAGGGATAGAGGAAGATATAAAAATGTTTCTGGAAATAAAAGTTTAATACCAATTTGGAAAAAAAGTGGGCATATTATTCCCAAAATGTTATTTAAAATCTTACTCCTTATCTTCTGCCCTTAGTATATTGTAATAGGGAAAGGCCTATGTACCACAGATATCAGAAACAGTTATAGGGATAAGTGAAAGTTATTGTGATGTACTTAGCAAAACTTATATAGCTTTTACAAGTGAGAAGAAATGTGCGTATCCTGATATTCGGATCTGCTCAGAAAATCTGTCATGAACATTGGGAAAGTAGTTAGACCAGGGGGGTCAAACTCAATTTTATCGCGGGCCACATCAGCATTATGGCTGCACTCAAAGGGGCCGGTTGTAACTTTAAGACTACATAAAAAATACATATAAATATATCATATATATAAAATAATGTATTATATTATTATTTTCCTCTGCATTGGATTATTATCGGATAGGGTAATAACTTCATAATTAACTACGTCTGAAAGCAGAAGTCTAGGGAAAATAATTGCTCTTCAGTGAGAATGTCACAAGATGATTTAAAAAGAAAAAGCTAAATTCTGGGAAAAAAAGTCAAAATCCCACCAAAAAAAAGAAGTAACATTTACAAAAACAAATTGTAAGGAAAAAAAAATATTTAGAAGAAAAAAAGTGAAATTCTGAGAAAAAAGTCAAATTTGAGATGCATTGTGGGACATGTAGTTTATGGGCAACGTGCTTCTGTAAATCAGCATGTAACCGTATTATAAACGTATTATTCTTTGCAAGCTCTTGTGGGGCCACATAAAATGAAGTCACGGGCCGGATTTTGCCCCCGGGCCTTGCGTTTGACACCCCTGAGTTAGACCGTTTGATTTGACTGATTTAGCCTCTGAACACTTTCCCACTGCGCCCCAGAGTTTAACACACATTATGACTTCCTTGAAGATAGTTTTGTTGCCAGGCAACATAAGACCAAGGTCTTGGCTGGTTGGAATTACACAGGAAAAGATGTTTAACTAGCAGGAAGTCATTTGTTGAGATATTGCTCACTGTTCACCTTTATCTTTGTACAAACCCATAAACATCCTAATATTAACCCCGGATTAACCATTTGTTCATGCCTGTATGTTTGCAACAAAGTAAATGTTTGATGAAATGACCAAAAAGAAAGAAATTTGACTCGCCTGTTTACAGTAAGTGTGACACTGTTAATCTACATCACAGTAAAATCAAATATTATTTAAGTATACAATAATATAATAAAATACAACATATGTTCAGGGAGTTGGATTTGCTGTAATGTATTCGAGCCAAAACCAGAAATGTTTACACTCGTAGCTAGATGTAACAATACAAACAAAAATCTCATCATTATTATTTTATTCTTAAATAAGAAATACATGAAGGGTCAATTCCTTTGTAGTAAGAGATGCATCACATGAGGACTGTGTAAGTGTGTATATTTTGTAGTGGCTTGATTACTTATTTTTTGATGCAGACAAGCATAAAATATACATAAAACAAAAAATAATATTATCTCTATATCAAATCTAAGAGTTAGTTTTTCATAAATGATTCAATTTAAAAAAGGCAAAAACTGCCAACGCAAAGACTCCTTCATGATTTAGGCCAAGTTTGGGGAAAAACACTGGCAGACGCTGGCGACCTGAGACTTTAAAATAATATATGGATACAATTATTAAGCACTTGGCTCAGGAGCTACATCACAGGGTGGCTGACAGGTAATGACTGAATGCTATTCTAACCACAGGCGGACGATAAAGAGGTGATGGAGAGTCGAGTGAACATGGAAGGGGCTCCATCTATCCTGTAGGCTGTTCACTAAGTTGAGAAACATTTTGTTCAGTTTTCTTAAAGGTCCCCTATTATACTGTTTTTCATCAATATATTATAGGTCTCAGATATATACAGAACATGTCTCTGAAGTGTTTGGCTCCAAAAACACCAAACAGATCATTGCAGCATTACCCATAATCCCCTCTGTTTCAGCCCTGTTTCCAAAGTGCTGATTCTCTGTCTGTTACTTTAGATGAAAATAAGGAGCCCCTCCCCACGCCCCTCTGAGAGACATTTGGTTAAAAAGAACACAATGGTGCTCTAGGAGGAGATTCAGGTGATAAGGAGGGGGGGGGGGGGTTACCTTGGTTGCTGATTGGCTAATGGTTACCAAGCCAAAACATCGTTATGACATCATAAAGTGGCCAAAACAGACAGGTTTTTATAGAAATGGATCAGGACAAAAAGAGAGAGAATCTTTGTTCCTGAAACTTTCAGAGTCTCTTTCCACAGAGGGGACACATGTTGATGTAGAAGAGACATGGAGAAGAGGGGACACATGTTGATGTAGAAGAGACATGACAAAGTGGAATTTGCATAATAGGTGACCTTTCATACTCGTAGTAATCATAGCTCCAAATAAAACTCCTGCACCAAATACTGAATGTGACAAGCAAACAAACGTACCCGTATTTATCAGCCAGCTCCTTGGCCTGTTTCTCCTGAACCTCCCGCTGGTCCGCCAGGTCTGCCTTGTTTCCTATCAACACGATATCTGGATTCTCACAGTACGCATTGGCCTGTAGCTGGCCTGGAAACAATACAAACAAACAACAACATTAAACAACACTTGTATAAAAGGGAAAACGGATAGTTCCGCTTAGTGCTGGTTTATTTTATGCTTTCTTCATATGTCCTTCATCAGGCTTCCTTTCATTCATGACCAAATATAACAAAAACTTTTCTGACCCCTGAAGAGTTATGACCTCTAGTGGCACGAAAGAGTAATGTTAAAGCTAGAACAGAAAATGATTTTGTTACTGTTACGGCTGCTGCCTTCCTGGTCCTCTTAACTGTATTAATCTGTGTGATATGTAAATGAGCTGTGCGGTTGCCCTGACGTCATTGGCTGCCATCTCCTGGTCCGCCCCCTGAAGATTGTGATTGAAGATTGTTGTCCTGCTATACAATAAAACTGTTCATAATTATTACCAATTCCAACTGGTGTATGTTGCTTTCCTCTTCCCCTAGTCGGGACGTAACAGTTACAAGTCAAGACAATATGAGACACATACTCATCCAGTTTCTGACATTGAGGAAACTCTGCTGGCTGGTGAGATCAAACATCAGCAGGAAGCCCATGGCGTCCCTGAAGAACGCCGTCGTCAAGCTGCGGAATCTGTAAGAGACGTATAGCAAATCAAACAAAGGACATGGCAGCTAAGATTTGAAGTCAGAGCTGAAATGCCTAAAAGGTGCAGTTTCTCCAACAATGCTATAGGCCAGTGCTTCTCAAAGTGTGGTCCGTGAGCGCCCCCTAGTGGTCCGTGAGTATATTGGTAACATTTCTTATTTTGAAATAAATTAATGAATTAAAGTTTTCCGCACTCTCGTGGGAATATCTCCGCAATGGAGCGAGGTTAAGTTTCACTTTCGATTGCATTATATAGCCCAGCGCAACACCTTCATCACACATGTTGCCACTTGTTTGTACCATTTTCAGGCGATTTGTAATCTGTTCTAGAAAAACAATGTATTTTTTGATATTTGTGGAGTTAGGTGGTCCGCGAGTGTTTTTTCATTGGTTAAGTGGTCCTTGGTATGAACAAGTTTGAGAAACACTGCAATAGGCAAACTCAGACAAATGTGACTGTGTGAAGAGACTGCAACATTTCAGAATAGAGTTTTGTTGTATGTATGTTATTTTGGGCTAGGTGAATATGCCCTTCACTTCAATGCAACATCTCAGTAAAAGCAGATCCAGTTAAATCTCATTGCTGAAATTCGAGCCTGTATCATCACACTGAATGTTTCAACAGATCACTATCATTGTTTGTGTGCCTCCTTGTATACACACACACACACCATATGTCAATCATGTGTGCGGGAGTGTGTGTGGTCTTTAATTGCCACTGGCCTCGATTTGTTTAATCTGTTTATAAAGGCCTGATGACTCATCATTGCAGGATGACTCACTGTCAGTTACATAATCCTAACTTTATTTCTTCAGAGAACAAATTCTTATTTTCATAAACGGATCTTTTGATCATTCATTATTCACCCTTTGTGACCAGTTTGTGAGACTGGAACCGCCCTGATGTCGGCTGCTTGATCCTGATTGTTTGCGTATCAAATATTTGCTCAGTAGTAAGCCATATTTACATATTAGTTATTATCGCTGGTGGTGTCACACCCAGAAGCATACATTACCAGCTGCTGTTGATACAAACGGAAGCACTCAATATCTACCATTTGTACATTTTAATTAATAAAGACATATTATGCTCATTTCCGGGTTTATATTTGTATATATACACGGGGGTGTGTGTGGGAAAGAAACTCCCTCTCGACAAAAACCTATATAACACATTACAGGAAAAAAAAAAAAAAAAAAAAAAAAAATGATAGGTCTTCTTTAAGTCAATCAAAGTTAAGCATTACAGCTACCACCTCTGTGATTGGACGATACGATTTGCTCGTTAATAGATGTTAAAATCTTGCATTGTTGTAGATAGAACCAGAGTTAGTGTTTCTCTCCTAGTAAATATTGGGGAAATTACCCTCACAGACCAAAACGTTTTTTTGTATAAGGCTGTAAACATGTTTATTTCTGCTGTAAGGTCATTTGGGTTATCATGGGGGTCTATGGAGTTGCTCTAGTGGCCAACATCACACAATATTACTGTATTACTATCCTTCATTAAGCCATTGGGAACATGATTAGATGTCTCTCTTGGACACAGTGAACTCTTTTTAGAAGAAGATTATTTACCACGTGTATTGCAAGAAAGGACAGCATAGACATGGTTGACTATCAATGCTGTATATATATATATATATATCTGTAGCCACGTTGGTAAACACCACTGTGAACAAGTTATTGAAAAGTGTCAATATAGATAATTGTGTGCAAACTCAAACTGTAATTGGCATGATTTAAGGAAAGACAATCAACCCACCTCTCCTGCCCAGCTGTGTCCCATAGCTGAAGGTGAACCTTGAAGGTTTTCCCTGTTGTCGTCGCATTGGGATTGGCCGCTGTGTACACCTGAGGGGTCATAAACAAAGCTACTTTAGTTACATTTATCAGATACAATTAACAAAAAAATGTATATAGAGAAAATGTTTGAACACTTGGGAAGGTAGGATATATTGCAGGCATTAGTTTGAACCAGTAGGACCAGATATACTGGCACATTGTTGAAGAAATACAGTGATAGGAACTGTGTTAAACATTTAAATGGCAGCTACTACTTTCAATGCCTTTGGGTTGCAGGCAACACCAACAACATATATCACCATTACCTCTCCTGGTAATCCCAAACAGAAAACAGAGCAATCTCTCCGTCCTCTTACATTCAAGATGGTGGCAAAGAAAACTAAATAAATGGTGTATCTCATAGCTCTAGGGGCTTTAACAAACTCCACGGCTTCATTATTTGATTTCTCAGCATGTCTGACTAACGGTGATGTATTCTGACTGTAATGATGAACTCTCGTGTGCTGCAGCTGGTTGTTGTTTCGGTGTCTCAGCATGAAGCCTCGGGCGTCATTCACACCTCTCATTCTCACAGATGAGACACTCTCTTTGAAAGCTGTGTTGATACGGATCACACTTAAAAAAGTAAAGTGCTTTTAGTTCAGTTTTCCAGGTAACAACTGACTTTCAACTTGAAATTGTTGACAAAAGTGATTCCTCAAAAGGGAGACATGTTTGTTATTGAATCTAAGGATTGCTGGATTACGATCTGGGGGTGTTTCTCAATGTCGAGTACGCTTGCTTGGTAGCACATGTCTTCCGAGTCACTTGCTTCAGAGCGAGGCAAGAATCCTTCCTGGCATTCGGAAAACGAAGAGTGGAACAGGCGAGTAAGTGTGCAGGTGTGCGTCATATGAGAGGCCCCGCCTTACATTTTCTGCCACAGATTTGGGGAAATTGGTCCGTGCGCAAAGCATTGTGGGGATTTTAAGACCGCGGAGTCTACACATGTGCAGCCTCGAAATGTCCTGCTACGAAGTACGCCGGGCTCGGTAGAATTCCAAGTATGCTGGACATTGGAACAGTCCTTCGGCGGCACTCGATGACGTAGTATGCTTGAAATAGTGGCTCTGGAGCAGCTTTACTCGAGATTGAGAAACACCCTGGGATGGGTCAAATGCAGAGAAACCATTTTGTTACATGTAATGACAATAAAAGTGCAAAAAAAAAAAAGAATTCGGGCACTAATGCCACATCTGCACATTCACGTCAAAGTCCCCAATCGGACTGAAGTAGGTTGTCGACTGGTTCCAGGTAATGTATAACTACACACTATGTGAGGGATACTGTACAGTCAGGCAGTTGTTCATAATGAAAAGAACACAGACAGGGTTAAAAGACGCCTCGCTGCACATTATCCTGCTTAATAAACAGTTACATACTAAACCAACGATTTGACTCACAGCATGGATTTTAAATGACTTTTTTTGTATGAATTGATCGCATTGCATCCGCTGGAACTGCGGCAACAGCAACGCAAATTAAAATGGCGGCAGCACTGATCGAGGTTTACTGTAACTGTCCACATTTATTTTTCCTAATAACCAGTTTTTTAAACACAGCCAGAGCCCATACAGTGTTCTTGTTCGAGATATTTCCTGTCTATCTTCTGCTGTAGATTTCTCTATCATTCCAACTTCTTTCCTTCTCTTGCGGCCATTTTTCTTTCTTAACATGGTACAGTTTAGCCATCATGAATCCAAAGTATTGTGCCCTCAAAAAATATAACAACGAATATTCAAAAAGTATTCCACGTGCTTACTGATGGAGAAAACTAACTACCGTAAATTCCGGACTATTAAGCGCACCTGAATATAAGCCGCACCCACTGGTCGGTCACCAATTGTGGGTAGCGTGGCTGAAATTCTCCGGCATCTCCGGCTCGCCGCAACAGCGGTAATTAAAGTTTAAAAGTCTCAAAAATGCTACCATTACCGTCACAAACTGGATGAATGTGAAGTATTTTGTTAAAGGAGGATGAAAGCATAATCAAGGAGCACTATTGGAGTGACTTTGATGGTTATTGGACTCAGGATTAATTCATTTGGATTCCCGCTGTATGAAGAAATGAAAGGACGGCGCAAGTGGAAACAATTCACAAAGGGATTAAACTGTTTAAAACACATGCTCAAAGTAAGCCGGATTTTGCCGATGTGTTTATGTGGATTCAAAAGTCGTAAATAATCTACAAAATGGAGGAGACCGATCTGATCGGAGCAACTGTGACAAATAATCCAACTGAAACCGGCATGGACAATGACTATGTTTTAAAAATGCGCTTATCCAGAAAAGCCTGGTTTGGACACTTTACGGGCAGAAGAAACATTTCTATTAAAGAAAGAATTATACATTTCTGTCTTTTTATGCCTTTATTAGCTACCAACTTGAATTTGTATTAAAAATTAATTAATCAATTTAAAAAAAAAATGTTATTGTAATGTAGAGACAAGGCTTTTAGTGACAATCATGTATTGATGTATGTAAAAAAAAATAAAGTAAAAAAATAAAAATAAATGTCTCCTTGGCAGCGAAATATATAAACACCTCTATAATGTCCAAATTGACCACAATCACGGACTGCAGATGGAAATGAACTATTAGCTCAAATCTGGCATAATTAATCTCTTCTCTTTTCTGAGATTAATGTATTTATTTCAACAAGGACCATGCATACAAATACATAATACAAAGAAAAAAAGAATTCAACTGATGTAAAAAGTATAGTTAAATGCAGAGCCTGAATGTCAAACCTTCTTAATTCCTCTCCATTTAAAAAAACTAATTGTTCCACATTTAGCATTCAGCTTCCATAGAGACCCTGAGGAGGAGCCTCTGGCATCACGGCGCTACAGCTGTGATCCAACGTGTCTGCTTCTGTTTGACTCCTGGACACGAGGTGTGATCTTAACACGCACACAGACCAAGTGAGGAACTCTAATCAATCCTATGAGTCATCCGGAGCGCTGGGGTTTAAACAGCGTTGTCTGTATTTCAGAGGAACCAAGGACGAAAAGTCAAAAAACATCTTTCCAAAAGCGAGCCTCGCCCACTCTCTGATTTAAATAACTCACACTTAGACATCTCAACGTGTTCACCCTGATGAGATCCCAGCTACAGAAGTAAATGTTTTCACTCAGTGACAGTTTAAAGTGGTATTCACAGTCAATCTTTTGAGTGTTAAAGCCTCTGGTGGCTGTTTGTTTCTTCACAGATAACAGCAGCTGTGGAAAGACTGGATTTATCTCAATTAGAGCAGATTGATCGAACATTGACTAGTCGTTACGCTGGGGAAATGACATCCATTAGAAGCAAGGAATCAACACTGCTTTTTCGCTACAGATTGACAATAGAAGATACTACTGTACATCTAGATCTGTTTAAATATGATCATAAAAAAGGGTGCTACAGCCAGGAAAGGGCTATCTTCGCTTGGGATCAAATCTCGAAACATGTGGCCTAGATCTGTCAAAAATACTGTTCATTTTCTTTTATTATTCTTTGTGTTGTGTACTGCTATTCCTCACAACATCACAATCAGTTGGAATCACAAAAAGGGACTCATGCCAGTAAGACACTTTTATATTTCACTGTCAATGTGCTTAAGCTATTAAAATAATTCAATTTTATTATATGAACAGGGTCAGTATGTCCCGACTAAGGTCTGTGTGTCTGATGCTCCTTGTTAACAATATGGTCATGTATATCACTCTAATTAAGATTATGAAAAGGGCTAGACACGATGTCAAAATACATTTAAAAATGAAAATCTATATATTAAATGTAGGTATACATACAGTACTGCCGGAATTTTTTCTTAGCTACTCTCCTTCTTCTTTATTTTAAATATATATTTTTGTAATGTTGTGACCTAATTATTAAACCAAAATACTGTGTTGCTTTTATTGGATGTATTAAGAGTAAAACGGCATTTGTAAACGATACTATTCTTTAAGTCCAGCCTTTAATTTATGATGACAAATGTTTGATACTATACTTTAAGGTCACATTGTTCTGTCTTACATAATCCACTTAAATAAAAAAACATATTTTCTCTTGTCTTTGTGTGCATTGCATTTGATTTTGAGGTAATCCAAAAGCAACGGAAAGTAATCAGGTTACTATTATAGGGGGCGTGTGGCGTAGGGGGCGTGTGGCGTAGTGGGCGTGTGGCGTAGTGGGCGTGTGGCGTAG